>JABCPV010000258.1:0-57497 GCA_016584345.1 Suillus ampliporus
ATCACGGTCTTTCAGTTTTCTCACAAGCGCCCAGGACACACCTATGGATGTTGACGCAGACGACCACCATTTCACCATGTCTCAGAATCAGTGTCTACGTCAATCAAGGCCATACGCAGAATCTGTTGCAGGTACTTTGTTCAATGATCCGCATTTTGGTCGCTAAATTTTGTGGTCGCACAGGTTCAGCTTCCTTCTGCGCGCAGGAAGGTACTGATCCCAATCGGATTACGATATCCTTCGGGGTATAGAGTATGATTCTCGAATGGCTTGAACACCAACATTGCGGCGTCCAACAATGCCCCAGCAGGGCTCAATGCTGCAGACAATTTCCAGACCACATACCTCGAACCCCTCAAAATTTCGATACTGCCATTGGGAAGCTTGAAAATGTATGGACCATTCTCCTTGATTGGAAGCGAACTAATCGAGTTGCATAGGTACATCCATACGCAAAGATGGCGCTGGGTGTGCTGTCTGCTGTATCCAAAGTACGTGCTTTCACCCTGAGCTTCTTCTCCTGCTGACCAATTATCACTTATGTGCATCATCTTGTCGCTCAAGCGAATCGCGAGCCATCGGTGCATCATCTTGTCAAGGAAATTAGATGAAGTTTATCGCTTCATGATCAAAGACGACACTCTTAGCCAGATCTCATCCATGCACAGTAATCGTAGGACGGGTCGCCTCAGCAGATTCAGGAGTGCGCGCGTTTCATCAGGGACTATTCGATGACAAGGAACTTTTGTGAGTCGGCGAGCTATTGCACTTCACACATTCATCATCTTACGCCATAATCACAGGGAAGAGACTTGGGAACAACGTCGTCTCGGAGACGAATGATATAATCGCACAGTACAGCGACGCTTTGGATGGTCTTATGCAACAATTTCGGGACCAAGCTGTTGAGGATGTACCCATCTTCGTTCCAATGTACGGGTAAGTATCCGGACACGCTTCTGACTGCATTTACTTACACCCGTTCAGGTGAAACACCGGATCTTCAGCGATATGGCTTATGCCAAAGGGCGCCAGGACTAGCATACTAGGAAACAATGCCTCACCAGGGACGCGCACGGAGATTCTCTCCCCAGATCACTGACTGGATCAACGACAGCCGGAGATGCTGCTCAGCGTGTGCTATGGCTATCTGGCCCTGCCGGCACGGGCAAATCAGCGATCGCCTCACCACGCATCGCCTAACTGCGCTTCGGACGAGATGGGAGGGCTAACGGTTCATGCATTCTTGCTTCGATCCCGGCAACTACGAAGGTGACACGCGTTCATTGAAAAAGTGTTTTCTACCATCGCCCGCGATCTGGCTGACCGTGATCCGGAGTATGAGACGAGCATTGGCGAATGCAGTCAAGAATGCAAAGTTTCGTTCAAGGAATACAACGGATATTCAGTCCAGGCAGTGGCGCAAAATTCTCATGGCACCACTAAGGGAAGCTCTCCGGCGTCAAGATGTAGGACCTGTCGTTGATCGTGGATCGCAAGGCACTGGGACGAGAGCGGCCGGATCATTGAGACGGCCGTGATCTTCTCCGGATACTTGCTGGTACACTTCAGCAGCAGGGTCTTCCCGAAAATCACCAAACTTCCATCCAACTTCCGGATTCTCGTTACGTCTCGTCCCCTTCACGATATCAATGAGGAGTTTCACGGCGCTCAGCATATTCGACGGTTGTCCATGGACGATATTCCAACAGATTGTCGCGGAGCGCGATATCCGCACTTTTGTATCTGACGAGCTGAAAGGGCGTTTGGTTTTTGGGGACAGAGAGATTGCAATCCTCGCTGCGAAAGCCGATGGACTTTTCGAGTGGGCGCGTCTTGCCTGCGAATACATCAAGAAAAACCTTCCCAACATAAAACCAATGTCTCGCTTCAATGATGTCGTAAACAGCGGTGCTGGCAAGCGGAAAAACTTATTGTATAACATGTATCGGCTCATTTTGACAGAAATCGTGAAAAAGGATCAATATGACGATGAAGACGAGTATGAAGAGGCATTAGCAGGGTTTCGTTCCGTGATGGGACAGATACTTGGCACGGCTGAACCCCTTCCCTTCGATGCACTGAATTCCATGCGGAGATACTTTCCAGACCAAAACCAGCATGACAACATGGATATAGTGAAACATATGGGATCCCTCTTGAGCGGCACCACAAAGTCATCTACCCCCATCCGACCGCTTCACGCGTCCTTCCACGAATTCCTGACAGATAAATCATCCAGCGGACAATTTTTCGTCGAGATGTCCAAACATACCACGGGACCTTGCGTTTGCGTCACTTCAAGTGATGGAACATGACCTTCGCTTCAATATTTGCGATTTAAAGTCATCATACCTCCCTAATTCCAAAGACACCGGGCTACCTCAACGAGTCGAATCATGCATCCCCCCACATTTGTCCTATTCCTGTCGATTTTGGGCCACGCATGTGCGAGCCACAAATTTCGACACAGAGCTCGCAAAAGAAGTCAAATCATTCTTCAACCACGAGCGACTGCTCTTCTGGATTGAAGCACTCGGCCTTCTGGATGCACTCACCTGTGCAGCTGCCGCACGTCTGCTCATGGCCCAGTGGCTGCAGGTGAGCACATGATTCCCGGTGTCAGATGGAGCGCTTACGCACAACCACAGGACCACTCTGGATACAAAGAGGTCTTGTCCGCTGCAATGGACGTGGAGAGATTCATTCAAGTATTTGCCGGCACGATTTTGCACAGCACGCCGCATCTGTATGTATCAGCACTGCCATTCTCGCCGCTCAACTCCACCATGGCCACGAAATTCACGGCAAGGTTTCCAAATAGTCTTCGTCTTACATCTGGACATGATGTGAACTGGACGGCTGTGCAGACCGTGATCAGTGGACACACTTCCCCGGTTTGGTCAGTCTCGTTCTCGCCGGACGGGACTCGCATCGCATCTGGTTCAATCGATAAGACAGTGCGGCTGTGGGATGCAGCAACAGGGCAGCCATTGGGCGAGCCCTTGCGGGGGCACACTTCCTTTGTTTTGTCAGTCTCGTTCTCGCCGGACGGGACTCGCATTGCATCTGGTTCAAACGATAAGACAGTGCGGCTGTGGGATGCAGCAACAGGGCAGCCATTGGGCGAGCCCTTGTGGGGGCACACTTCCGAGGTTTCGTCAGTCTCGTTCTCGCCGGACGGGACTCGCATTGCATCTGGTTCAAGCGATAGGACAGTGCGGCTGTGGGATGCAGCAACAGGGCAGCCATTGGGCGAGCCCTTGCGGGGGCACACTTCCTTTGTTTTGTCAGTCTCGTTCTCGCCGGACGGGACTCGCATTGCATCTGGTTCAAGTGATAGGACAGTGCGGCTGTGGGATGCAGCAACAGGGCAGCCATTGGGTGAGCCCTTGTGGGGGCACACTTCCTTTGTTTTGTCAGTCTTGTTCTCGCCGGATGGGACTCGCATCGCATCTGGTTCAGGCGATAACACAGTGCGGCTGTGGGATGCAGCAACAGGGCAGCCATTGGGCGAGCCCTTGCGGGGGCACACTTCCGAGGTTTCGTCAGTCTCATTCTCGCCGGATGGGACTCGCATTGCATCTGGTTCAAGGGATGAGACAGTACGGCTGTGGGATGCAGCAACAGGGCAGCCATTGGGCGAGCCCTTGCGGGGGCACACTTCCTTTGTTTCATCAGTCTTGTTCTCGCCGGATGGGACTTGCATTGCATCTGGTTCTTGGGATAACACAGTGCGGGTGTGGGATGCAGTGAAAGGGCAGCCATTGGGCGAGCCCTTGCAGGGGCACACTTCCTTTATTTCGTCAGTCTCGTTCTCGCTGGATGGGACTTG
The DNA here is from genome assembly GCA_016584345.1 of Suillus ampliporus. Lineage (NCBI taxonomy): Eukaryota > Fungi > Basidiomycota > Agaricomycetes > Boletales > Suillaceae > Suillus > Suillus ampliporus. The sequence continues at coordinate 3,836 of JABCPV010000258.1, forward strand.
CATCGCATCTAGTTCAAGTGATAACACAGTGCAGCTGTGGAATGCAGCAACCATGCAGTCATTCCAGGAGAAGCCTGAGACCAATTCCCCCACACCACCTCTGGATAGAAATTGCACTAGCCCTCGCACCCATGAGAACCCCATCACTTCAGCCAATATGTGGAAACATCATGTCATTCACTTCTCACCCAGCTCGGACCATGGCCTCCATAACCCTGCCGAGCTGCTTGAATGCTCCTCTCATCATGATTCCAATTCAACTCCTTTCGTGCTCGGAGATGATGGATGGATCGTTGGACCTGATCGTCGACTCCTTTTCTGGGTACCTCCCGCTTCCCGACATGCATTCTATACTCCTTGGACGTTGTTGGTGATACCCAGAGGACACGCCGAGCTTGATTTGAGCCGCATGAAGCATGGACAATACTGGCATAATTGCCGGGATGCGTGAGTTTCCAGCTTTCTAGCCGTCCTAAGCTCGCAGTTGCTAAATCAATGCGCCTAGCCCTACCCCATGATTTCATTGATTCGTGGACATATCAGATAGCCATACATGATGCATATTAAGTGTGGATTTTTCATCCGTTGCCGATCTTCTTTGCTATTAAATACTATTACTGAGACTCATCTCGATGTATTGTGGTCGATCAGACTAGTCATACATATCCCTAGGTGCTTCGTTGTCCTTAGTCCTATATTTGAAACCATCGGCATCATTTGAGCATGTTGCAGCCCCCGTCTTTTATGTGATGCGTCTCCTCGCCGGCGGCGCGGTCTGGTAGTTCATACTTAGAAGACGAATCAAATCTCAGTAAATGTCTCCAACACATGGTGTCACAAATATCCTACGTCCCATGATGAAGTCTGAACCGGGAGGTTGGAGCACGAATTTTGCATCGATCCCTGCATACCAAGTGATCGATCAATGGGTAAACAAGCATCTTTCCGGACTCTTTAGAGCTTGAAGGTGCCATAAGTTACACTAGTACCTGTCCCTCCAAGTATCTCGAAAGGTTGCAAGCTCCACCGTACCAATATTACATACAAACACTACGACAATTCAACAACTGTGCTTCTATGTCCGATACCTTCTATATCGATAGCCTTGCTGTCCTTTTGAGCTGCAAATACACAATCATCAATCATTATGACACATCAACTTCAAACGCAGTGAACACTCACACATCGTAATCAGGTCGCCCAGTGATAAAGCGATGCCCTGCGTTTTGCTTCGGATGCGAACGTGGCCTACAGTTTCCAGCTTCTGTTGTCTCGATGCTGAGATTGGCTAGCGCATCCTCGTCTGTGTCCTCGCAATGTAAGAACAACGCTGACGCTGCGACATGGAAGAAAACGCACCAAACAGACTTCGAGCATACATGTTGGCAGATAGGAAATCGCAATCACCCGACATGGCTCCTTGTGGCGTGAGACAAGACATGTTCGTGGACTTCATGACGTGTTTCAGGTAATCGCGAGGGTCGCTACGTGAGTGTGTTAACAAGAAAGTCAATATGAGAGTCAGGGAAAACATACGACATGTTCGTCGACACGTTCACCCTGTTCACCCACTCAAACTCTATCCACATGCTTCGGAACTCGAGGGTTGTCAGGAAATGTCTAGACGGCTATGACGATCAGTAAAGACATACCAGTATGCGGGCTTGATGTAGTCCATGATATCGACGGGGATGTCGTTCAAGATAACACAGCATTCAGCCAGGGCAGGACCTTCCCATAGGATGCTGCCAAATATGACGCCTGTCTCTGTCGACGAGACCTACAACGAATCATCAACATGGATGAATGGGGGAGTATCATGGGCTGTTACCTTGATTGTAGCTTTGATGCTCTGGAAACCATGAGGCGCTATAGTATATACAGCAGGTCGTTCAACCAGCTTGAGGTCTCCAAGCGTTGCGAAGTCAAGACAAAGATTCTGCAGTGTGTTAGGCGTCTCAGGACATCTGAGTACCGTCAATCAGATGTTGCCGATAAAATAGTGCATACAAGAAAGTATACGCACCAAGCAAAATGTCGAATCTGTGCATCTTGACGTATGCTTCCGCATATATGGGGTCCGAAAAACCTGGATGATACGAGCAATGGAACTCGGGGTGCCCACGCTATGACAAAACCTACCTGTGAGCTGTGATATACGACTGAGGTTGGATATAAAGTCTTCCCGGACTTCAGCAGCTCCCGTTGCCTTCCCTAAGTCCTCGACGTACTGCAAAAAAACATGGGTGTCACTGAATCAACGGGTGACAAAAACTTACATCAATGGAATTATCCGCTGAGTTTTTCGAGAACTGTCGGAACGTGAGCAAGTCGTCTACTTGCACGACTCGTTCTTGCGTGCTTTCCGACTCTTTCTTCTCCGCTGCCTTTTTCTGTCCGCCCATCAGTAATATTACGACTTGAAGTGAACTAAGCACGCACCTCCTGAGCGACGAGCATCTTGGAGTGCGCTGCCTTCGTATCCTTCAAAAAGATGTCGTGGACGATGGCCTTTTCCTGGGGCTAGCTTAGGGTTTGTATGGAGTTGAGGATACGCTCGTCGGAATCCTCGTCGATTGGTACTGTGACGAACTTCGACTGACCGACTCGGATAATAGACGTCATGATCAACATAGACTGTGTCCATGTCAGCGAATGCTATACGAACCTTAACAATAGTACACACCTCAGCACGAAGAGCATCAGCCTTTGGACGATCGTCGGTAAGGTCCTCAAACTGCAGCACAAGTTTTGTCAGTGTCGAAGCGAGCACCGCACCCATGAAGAAGTCGTCTCCCAATATGAGGGCTGAAATCACATCTTTAAGTGCTGTAAACGCGATGAACGCGCATGCCACACACCTCTTAATGGCAGCTTGGACGCAGCTTTGACTGCCTCCAATCTCGCTGAGCTGGCGCTTGTATACGCCGTCTCCGTTGCATACGTCCCATCGGCAAGCACCTTTGGCCGCCCACTCCCCTCGACCTTTTTATCCTCCTTCTTATCCTCCTCTCCCTCAGCATCGTCCAGCAGCCGTTGCTCGCTCGCAAGAATCGGGATCTCTCCAAGCACTTTTCGGATCTCCTGGAATGTGCTATATCCGATAGGCCTTCGACATACTCGCCCAGGATCCAGAGGACGCCGCGGAAGGCTTTGCCAGATTTAATCTCTGTGAGTGTTTGAGTGAGCTTGTCGCATATAGACGGCCGGAGGTGTGGGAACTTGTCGACCACTTCGCTGTTGGCGCATTAGTGAAATAAGACGTGAGGGATTAGGAGGGATGGAAAACAAACCGGACGAAAGCGACAATGTCCAGTGTGGATAGGTTGTTCGAGTCTTCGAGGAATTCCATGAGTGTATGGACAACGCTTGCGGCCACCTCAGAAAACTTGACTGCTAGCACGTGGATAGATTGAAGCAGAAGTCACCTTCTCGAAGTTCATTCTACCAGTTCGTCTATGACTGATTCATGCCCTACTGGAAATCGGGCGGGCGAGGCGGGTAAGGTGGTGGTGTTTGGGAGGTTGAAGGGGAGGGGTAGTGGCCGGACGGAGGAGGTTAAGCAGAGGGTTAGGGCTTTGGTTGGGTGGACAGTGTTGGTTTCCAAAATATAAGTACATTAGACACGAGATACAATAAATAACGAAAGATAGATCTGAAGCGATACGCTGAATTACAAGAAATTGTCACAAGTCATTTCACCATCAGAACCAGACTCATAACTGTAGTCATAATCACAGTCTGATTCACAGAGCTGTGTATGCGAAGGGCGATAAGAACCTGAACAACAGGATTTCGCATCCACTAACGCCACGGTAAGGAGCACAGTCATTGCACTGTCCAGCCGACGCTCTGCATTCAGTACAGATAGTAACACCACAACAATTATGAACCTGTTCTGTTTCTCCACAGAGCTTGCACAAGCCCTTGGCCACATGACTTGACATGGTTTCCCGCCATCATCAGCGCATGTCTTGCATAGGTAATCTTCGCAGTTCTGGCACAGGAAAAGGAGGTTTCCGCCCGCTGTGCGCTCAACTCGTGGGCTCTCTTCTTCCTCCATGCAGTCGTAACAGAGTCCCATACGTTGGCACAGCTTGCAAGTCTTGATGTATGAACAATATGAACAGTAATACTGACGGCACCGAGGACACGTGAGAAGCCTACGAGCAGAAGAAGACTGCGACTCGCAGCTGCCGCAAGTCCAGTACTGACCACATGGGCAGGAGAAGGTATCCTCCGTGATGCATTCAAGACACACTTTGGTATTGCTGCTCCGAACAGACCAACAACCACTAGCGTTGGAGCACTGACGCCCGCCTCTTCTGCTACCTTGAATGTTTGACATGCAGGGGATGGAGCGGCAGGATAGGGGTCGCACTGAGTGTACTTGGGTTATTCCTGAAACATCGATATTTGATGAAGGACCGGTGCCAACTGTGCCGCTATTGGCAATTGGGCGCCCAAGGCACCAACTGAGCTCTGCTGAACAGAACAAACGTAGACATATGGGACACTTGCCCAGCTCAGGCAGAGAGCCCGGAGGAGGCTCCAGACATGAAGTACAGAATTGCGTTGAGCGATGAAAGAAACACCGTGAAATAGGGATGGCAGAGGAAGCTGCACAATCACTATTGGAGCACGAGATGATTCTGCACTTAGAGCACGATGTCTGCTGCGCTGAGCAGACAGGGCAATGCTGACTGTCACTGGAGAACAACTTCACATGATCTTCGTCTATCAAACCTTTCTCAATAAGACAGCGACAAAAGGCCTGTGATCAGAAGTAAATTAATTCAGTAAAACCGTTCAGCTATGTAGCTTACTCACCTGGACTCTATTTCGGTGCTCTTCTCGCTCCTTCTCACGGCAACATGCTTCCTCCTTTGGCTGTTGAATAGTCCTCCTCACGTACTCTTCAAGGTCTTTTAGGACAGTGCAGATCTCCTTGGGTACGGTGAAATGCCTGTTCTGAAATTTATCGATGACAGTCATGGTGTTTAAGTTGATCGTGAAGTGGGTTTTCATCCGCCGGCCCTCTCGGAGATTGAGGACGACAATCGGCGGAAATCCAGACTCTAATACCTTGTAGGAAAGACTTTTGTGAGTGACGCCATTTCATCACGGTGGTTGGCGGTGGGTTTGCGGGGTCAGCGGTATGGTAAATGCATTGCATAACTTGAACCACGCCAGGAAGCATAAGGTGCATAGAGTCTGGATCATCAAAAATGATGCTTTGCCACTGACCAGACATATTGTTGATAAAGATAGTATGCGTGGCTGGAAGGGCTTGCCGCAGTTATATCTGCAAGAGTTCGGGTGCAAGTGAGTGTGTGCAGTAGAACTTCGTCACTGTCCCCTAACTTTGGCCCGATGTGGGAGCATCGGGAGCAGTCGACGTGGTGGCCCGTGCACACATTGCTCAGGCTTGATATCTGTGCTCACTGTCTTGTGTCGCCCCTCTTTCATAGTGTGTGAATTGATTTGCGGTGTCCGCACCAGTTCCTTTGCCAGATATGAATATTGCTGCCAGGAGTTCTGACTCTTTTCGGAGGAGCCCTTGGCAGCAAACACTCTAGCAGGTATTCCTGTCAGAGGTCTGTCCGGTCTCCGGAGCCATCCGATCCTAGTGAAAGCTTCGCTTCCTTCTCCTCTGTCCTCCACCCACAGCCACGCCGGAGCCCGATTCCACACCTGATCAACGACCCCTCAGGCCTCATCCTTCAGTTATTTGATATACAAAACCAATATCGTTCGTGATGTTGACCTGGTTATCCATACGAGGAGAGTCTGGCAGCGTTTCAGCCTCCAATGAATAGTACGTATCAACTCATTCGCAGACGCGATAGAGTCCTGTGCTTGAGAAAGTACAGTGCTACACATGAGGGTCGAGACAGTGGGGTCACAGTGAATATCTTTAGAACTCATGATTGCAAAAGGTGCTGCAATCGCAGAGGTGCATTGTCAAATGTGGGAGCTCTTAGTTCAGTCTCAGAGGATCAGTTTGGAGGTTTTGACAAACCACTAGTCACGTTGAAGTCACGTGCTATTTGCCTACTTGACCTCCTATTTATTCTGCGCATCTAACTAACTTTCATGATGGAAGCCTTCGACGAGAAAAATATGGAAGCGGTCGTGCACAGGATAGATGCATCTCACTCACGAGTCTCTCCCGGGCCCGTCAACCTGAAATACTTAGAACCCCCCATCTTTCGGCTGCCAGCGGAACTTCTACAGGAAATATTCTTGCTCGTCGTCAACGACGTGCCAGGCTGTCCTAGTATTTTCTCATTTAGAGAATTTACCATGTCGGCCAATTTTTCCAGCCCTCCCCTACTATTCACCCGGGTGTGCCGCTATTGGCGAGTCGTTGCACATTCAACGACAGTCATCTGGTCGCGAATCAAGGTTGATCTTCCCGGGCGGATCATTGTATCATTCAAGCCATTCCTTCCATCTTTGCTCCAGTTTTGGCTCGCCCTGTCTGGCAGTCGACCTCTCACCCTTCGGATCCAACCCACACTCTCACCTATCACATTGAGATGCAAGAAAAAAATGGTGTGGGGTCACCATTTCTCACAGGCAGATCATCGACTGCTCGAGATCCTATTTGCTGAGAAGGGGCGTTGGGAAACGGTGGTCGGTGCGTCACGAATATTCGATGACGGAGATATCCTCGTCACACCCCAGTTGAAAACCTTGGAGTGTAGCTGGTCAGATGTCAGGAGATTTCATGCACCAGATCTCTGTCGCCTACGCATCATCGATTCATGTTTGGCTCAAATCCAATTCATACCTGTCCTTACCTGCCGAAATATACGTTATCTCCACCTCCATGGTGCTTCCTCCAATATCATACACCATACTTCGGTGATTTTCCCTCATCTGAAGACCATCGTCGTGGATTCAATTTTGACAATGGATGCTTACACTTAAAATGGACCGACCACGCATTCTTGCCTTGATCAATGACTCTCCCCATGTACGACGATTTGATCGACGTATTCCGTGGATGTCATCTTCCCGTACTCCAGAAATTGACTTTCATAACGAGGGAAGCAACAAGAACAGGAAGTCAATATCGTTATGGCGGCGCTTGCAGCTACTGCATCTTGCAATGTCAAAGTGATAGACTTACAGACGGTCAACGAAATTGATGCGGATATCATTAAGCCGTTGCTCTCGGTAGTGGGGGAGGTTACTGTTCGTGGGCAAGTGATATGCAGTGGACTGACCACTAGGGAATTTGGCACTCGCGAGGAAAAAGGAAATTGAAGCCACAAGTTCCATGTATTTCGTCACTTTAAATAACGAGTCGAGTCTGCAGAGTGGTATCCGCAGCAGAGCTTCCTCATCGAAGCCTAACATAACCTCGTCAATACCGAATGGGTGCCCCAGCTTCAGCCTAGGTGCGTCAATGCTTACACCTGCTTCAGCACCAAATATTGTTAATCTGTGGCAGACCACGACACTGCTCACAGTGCGCTCTCAGTCCCCGCGTACCGAAGAAATCAGTACCTGGAAGAACTATCCGCCTTGATGATTGTTGTCACCATCAAAGATTTTGTGCTCATCAGCGGTATTTTCTAGATCGCGGATCTACGTCCAAACACCATGAAGGCTCCCTTTTCGAAAATCCGTGTATGCTGGGTGCCCACGCTAGGAGCTCTGTATTATGCCATACCAGCAGGGATGTATTTATCAATGGTGCTTGATCGGCATATCGAATGACGGTCAGCCGATCATGTTTCGCTCCTCGGGCTAGAGTCATGCTGCAACGCTCCCGAAGGATTTGTTATTGTACGTGGGCACTAACTACCGGCGGGAGACCATAATGCCTAAATCACGTTGCGTATGTAGCAAACGCCGTAGCAAAGCCTACGATGAAGACAATCAATATGATACGCAGCTACACCACGTTTACCAATACACCAAAGCAGCAGAGGAAGCCTCGATGACCACTTGTCCATCGGATATTTTTTCCACTACAATGTTGCCTTCGGCGACGCCAGAAGCAAAAGTTTGCCCTGCCCAAGTCGTCACGTTGGCAAACATGGCATCAGCTCCTGGGGCTGTCAGCCGCTTGACCATTACTTCCTGGTTCTTCTTCGGCAAATACGCAGATATGTCGATCGTGATGTTGGGACGAGGATACGAATCTGTCTGGTTGTACATCTCAAGGTTTAGGAGCGCGAGCTTAGAAGGGTAAACATCGCTGTTGGCTGATTTTTCGTCCCATAAACCATACACCGAGATCTGACCAGCAGAGGGATCGCCACCTGCGGTGGTAATCGAGGATCCATTGGCCTGTCGCCCTGGGAAGATGTTTGAAAGGCGCAGTGATGTCGAATGACCAATGGCCTCGGTCACGAAGAGGTAAGCTGAATATGACGGGAACACTTGGATAGGACCGTTCTGATTGTCAACGGGATACCTATGCAGTCAACGTCAGTCCAAAGAGCTGTGAAGTCGCATATTCTGAGATAACATACCAGAGGTTGTAGAGTGAGAGGCCGCCATGATTGAGTTGCGTAGAGCTCTGCAATGCAAGGGGGCCACCTTGATGCACGTACACCCTGGGGATAAGATTGAGTTACGAGTTTATCAAGACACCCTGGTCACATACCGTGAAACGTTGATTGAAGCCGCGTAGAGGGTCGTATCTAACTACAAAAATGCTCGAATGTCACGACATGCATTCCTTTGATCAACGTACCAGCCACATGGCCTGACCGAATGTGTTGCTGACATTGTTCCTTCCAGAGCAAGAGACGGAGTTGAATTCCCCTTCGTTCTGGATGAACATATGTTCAACATTTGATCGTGAAATTGACTCACCGATAACAAAGGCATCGGGTCCGAGTTGGGCTCGAACGCTGTGGATACGTGGCTGCCAAAGATCCAAATATCTACGGGAGATCAGTGTGGTGTGATTATAGCAATAGGTATGACTTACTCGGCCAAGCGAGTGTGATTCACCTAAATCATTATTAAAATTAGAAGTTACAATGGGTAGCCAACAACTTACCAGGTTGGTCAACGTAGCTACAGCAGCTCTTGTAGGGTCACAAACCTATAAATAAAGTCTATTTCAGGCCGGACTTGCGTCGATCGGAAGTTCCCTCACGCTGTACTGGTATGTGTGCTCGCTACAGGTCTTGACAGTGTGCCCATCATTGGCCCCGGCAGCCAGAGCACTAACGCAGTCAAACTGCGCATCTGCTTGTGGCGTGTTATACGGCCATAAAGGGTCTATAGCAGTCGCCCCGACTTGGAACTCGGGGTAGCCGATGCCCAACGCCTTCGAGATATTGACAGTCCACGGCTAATTACAGAACGTGTAAGACCCCACCATCAATGTACGAAAATAGTACAAGATTACCTCCCACATAGCGGTATAGTTCTGAGCATCAAGGTCGAGGTAATACTGATCTGGTTCATTCCCTACTGAAGACGGGGAAAGGTCGGACCGAGGGGTGTCAGTGAGAAAATCAAATGACTTACTTTCGAAGCGAGAGATTTGGCGTGAGCCAAGACCCTTCCATGCTGCCTCAGCCATATCAAGAGCTCCGGTGTAATTCAAGCTCTCTAGATCCTACACGGACAGCTAAATGTCAACACCCAAAGATTTGATAAGTAAAAGGCACCCACGAGCGTCATGACGATCTTCGTCCCTCCAGGCAAAAGCTTCACAGAGTTCCAAAATTGGGGTCCAAGGGTAGTATTTCTGAGTGTACCCGTGTCGTCAATGAAATTGTACAGCGCAGCCTCCTGATTAGGATCCCAGAATGTCGAGTCAGCAGTGATGCCACCAATGCGCACTTCGGCTGGAACACCAGTCCTCTCCTTTAGGTTCTCAAAAAGATTCTGAGAGAGTTTGTTCGGATAGGATTGGTTTCCCATATATTCTTCAAAGAAGGCGGTTTCAATACTGAAGCTTGCCAGTGCAGGGTTTAACGGTGGAGTCGCATCTGTTGGGAGTGAAGCTGGGCCAAGCAATGTCAATGTAGACAGAGCGGAATCATCGCGGGCCACAAATGCATGTTTTGCAGATGCCAACGCAACACAAGGCAGAACTGTAAACAGGAACCACATCACGCAGAAAGAAACAGGTGGGTTCAAAAAATCCCATTTTTACCACCTCTTGTGGAGTTTTATATGGACGTCGGAAAGAGAGCATGAGTACCGGTCCGCGATGAATTCAGGACTGTCCACATGTCCAAAGAAATGACAGATGTCAGTGTGAAGCAGCATCAGCCTGCATCACCACGTGATGGAAGGTATTTGACCTTGTTTGGCTATGCCCTCCGATGCTAACACTGATAAACAACTAAATGTAACCCGAGGAAGCGTGTGTTCACTGAATACGACGTTAACTGAGTCCCCAATAAATGGCACTCAATGGCATCAAAGTAGTAGAAGTATGTTGCACTTGGGCTTGAAGTCATACAAATAAAGAATATCCACAGTTTGCAGGCCTAGCACCCGGTCCATTCGCAGGTCTGGTGCTCGCTCACAATGGGGCATCCGTCATTCGCATTGATCGCCCTTCCTCAATAACCAGGGATTTGCTTTGCGCAGGCAAGCGATCGATTGCGTTGGACCTGAAGACTGCGAGCGGACTGCGGGTCGCGAAGGACCTCATCGCTAAAGCAGACGTCCTCATTGATCCATTCAGACCTGGGGTACTTGAGAACCTTGGGCTCGGTCCTGACCTGTTTCATACAACTGACAAGCGGGAAGGTCTGAATGATAAACTTATATATGCAAGGCTCGCAGGGTGAGGGCGCATCTGAGCTTCTGACGTGTCATCTGGCTGATGCTCCCTCAAGGTTCCCAAGAAATGGTACGCATGTCAGGTGTATGTAGTCACACATTCTCAATAATTTCAAGGCACGCACTCTTCTATGGCTGGTAAATATCATTATATACCCGTGACTTGGTCTGATATTCCCGCCATAGGTCATGATATCAATTATATCGCCCTCAGCGGCATTCTCTCCGTGCGCCTTCCTTATAGTTTGACAAGGCGTGCTTCTTAAAAAAATGATTATTGCAGATGCTTCCGGGAACCACCGATAAGCCCGCTTTCCCTTTGAATTTAATTGCCGACTTTGCTGGAGGCGGCATACTGTGTGCGAACGGTATATTGTTGGCTCTGGTCGAGCGAGGTAGGAGTGGCCGCGGACAGGTCGTGAATGTGGACATGGTACGTGCGGGGGGATATCTGATCGATTAATTTACAGACCGGTTGCAGGTTTCTGGTTCGCGTTATGTATCGTATTATCCTCTTCTAAGTGCCGTGAGCGCTTCCGAGGGTTGGGAAGGACCGCGAGGCACGAATTTATTGGACGGAGGCGCGCCATTCTACGATGTTTATACCTGTTCAGACGGAAAGTGGATGACTGTAGGGTGTCTGGAGCCCCAGTTCTTTGCTCAATTTATTACCAAATTCAACGGGGTCATGACATCTAATGGAAAGCGAACCTGGTTACCCTCGCAGGCGACGCGACTCGCGATGGAAGATTGGCCCAAACTTCGCAAGTATCTTGAAGACGGGTTTAAAACACAACCGAGAGACTTCTGGACAGAGGTTTTCCACGGCAAGTATCACATCACAGAAACGTTCTCGTGCTGATCGATTTGCCACCACTAGGCACTGACGCTTGTGCAGTCCCAGTCTTATCTCCCACGGAAGCAGCTGAGCTCCATGGATCTCTCCACCCTACGCCTCATCCGGAACTCAGCAGGGCACCATCATTACATCTACAAGACGAAATCAAGACGCTGGATCCAGGGAAGCACACCACAGAGATTCTGAAAGAACTCGGATTGTCTGAAGAGGAGATGAGGCAACTTGGCATTGACGGAGCATTGGGCAACGAAGCACAAGAACTAGAACGTCCCAAGTCGAAATTATGAAGAACGAAATGTAACGTCTCGGAGAACATTGCTAAACGTTAAATACTCTGAAACTGATGACCAAGTGAGAGAAAGGCATGAACCAGATCTACTCATAGGATGTCTATCATGTCGATATATCCACTCGTCTCTGTAGCGGCTGGAACGAAAAATTGGGTGGGAGGACGGGGGTAATCTGCTGTCGTATGGCTTGAACCTGCTGAAGGAACTGCCGCAATTGCATACCATATGCCTCAGCGATGACTGCCCAGTCATATTCCTGCCCTCCATCCCGTAACAGCACAGGGACTTGGCAGACAACAACCTCAGTATGGACGAACTCCTTCGCTTCATTGAGCCCCCACTGGAACTCGTTCGCAAAGGGTCTTGCATTTGGCCCCTTGAAGCAGAGCTTGGTCAGCGGCCTGCTCAACATCCTGCGGCCTGTGACCAGCTCCTGAAGGAGGTTCATCGTAGGCGAAGGCTCGTTCTCGGGGACACCGCCTGCGCCAGCCACATGCGCGCAGTACCCTGGCGTGTGCAGGGAAATAGTGCGCAACTTGGGCCACAGGGGTTTGCAGCCGTGAATGGCCGCTTGCTTGTCACTGTTCACAAGCATGCGGATCAGGTAGTTTGTTTTATCGACAGGTATGAGCAGTTCGGAGATACCAGGTGTTGCGCGAAGGAAATGGATGTCCATGTCCTCGCTGAACTCGCACCGAACATACCGCAGCACCCGCAAGGACTGGAACGCGTCCGGATAAGACCGTGCCATGAATTTGTGCATCGCAGATATTGCGGAGCAATTCATGTCCACGAGGTAGAGGCTTCTGATATTTGGAGCAGATATCACGTCAAATATACGTAGGCCCTTTGACACGGCGAGGCCATGCACCACTAATTCCTTCAATGAGGGCAAGCGAATAAGCGGAAGAGCTGGACTATTCAGCTCTATAGCCGATTTCATATGGAGCGTGTGGAGGGATTTGAAAGCTGATACTGCTCGGAAGAGTCCCTCGTGCGTGAGTGGGAAGGGTGGCCCTGGCGGCGGGCAAAAATGGAGCGTCCTTGCTTTTGTTCTGGGCAGGATGACCGCAACACTGTCAAGTCTAACATCGGATAACAAAGGGGCTCCCTGAGTGAAGAGACTTGCACAAGCGATGGGACCTGCAGTTGACATCGGTCCTCTGCACATCACCCGCAGCCGCATCAAAGCAGGGGCGGAGACGTCACGGAACTTGTCCAGGAGCGAGGCCAAAGTCTCCCGTGAAACTGCGTCAAGGACCAATTGTCTGAAACGGGGAAGGTGTGGTAAGATAATATCGGTTACCACGCGCACAACCTGAGGGTGCTGCGTCCATGGCCCAATGTATATGTTGAGAAGTGACCCCTCTGACCTCTTCAAATACTCCTTGAGTGAGTCCTCTTTATGCGCGAATGGATAGTGAATAGATGACCAAAGGGAGGGTGAGGTGAGGGCTACCTCACGCCAATGACTTGATACATGCGACAATCGTACCTCGACAGGTGATTGGCGGAGAAGGTAGAGAACGCCAGACCATTGTGGATTGAGCTGACGGCACTCCTCGAATATTATTGAGAGGACATCAGAGGGGATACGGGACACCGCTGCCTTCTCATTATGTATGCGAGCTGCACGAGCCTGGAGGTTTCGAATTGAGCGGGACAATTCGTCCTGCGAAGACTGGAGTGCATGAATCTGTTGTGTTATCTCATCAAAATCTTCCTGGTGATTGCTGCTGATGCTAGCTTCTTCGTGGGTCATCGACGGCACGTCTATGAAATAGTAGCCCAAGTCAGCAGGCCAAGAAGGATGCTCTATGTTATCCGATAGGCTTACATAGAAAGTTTCAGACAAAGAAATGCAATGGGGCTTCCCCGTGAACCTCCCAGGGTTAAAAGGCAGCTAGAAGGGTAGCTAAAGACACGTTGATAACACGTTTTTTGAGGAAGCCGATGTCGCAGGGGCCTGCCTGGTTCGGACAGATAGGCTGGAGCAAGCTGGCGGCAGTTCAAAGATTAAATCAAGACCCTGGCCACGGAGTTCTCGCAATCGGTGCTGGTGCGGCTCCGAAATCTGATCATGATGCTCAGTGTGGACTGGTGCCATCACAGTCGGCTTGCAGTCGGCCATATGATTACGCAAATTCAGCGTTTCATCCACTCCGGTGGCTGTGCTGCTGTAACAACTCATAAAGATGATGCAATATGACCCACGTTCCTTAGGTATTGTGAGAAACCAAGTCGAAGTACAATAAAATACAGATAGCAACAAAGCTGACGATCAAGTCCCATTTAGATGAAGAGAAGACAGATATTTCTATGGAACCTGCGAAGGTGTTGAAGGGTATGCCATGACAGGAAGCCCTCGAGGATGGATAGCTGGAGTACCATGGGGAGCGAACTGCTGATGCTTCTTGAACATGAAAAGACGATATTGGTTTCCAATGTAGTGAGCAGCAAACGCCCAATCCACTTCTGAATCATGAACGTCGCCTGAACAAGGCAAGGATGCTGAGAAGAGTTCTGTGTGAAGATCCTCGTGCGCTTTCTCGAGGATAGTTTTGAACTCTTCATAGAATGAGCGAGCGTGTGGGCCTTCTATCCGAAGAAGGTTCAGAGGCTTTCCCACCGCTCTTCTCTGCTGCACTACCTCCAATAGTAATCCCATCGTGGGGGGAGGATCATCTTCTTCGTCGGAGTCCATATCCTCTCTTTCTCGGTCCAATGGCTTGGAGACGTGGAGTGACAATGTATGGAGATTACACCACAAGGGAGGTACCCCGTGGAGAGAAGCTTGTTTATCACTGTTCAGCAGAAGTCGCAAGAGATAGGTGTGATGCTTGACGGATACAGCAAGTTCCATGAGAGCAGATGTTGCGTGGGGAAGGTAAACGTCGAGATCATCGTCAATGTCGCAGTTTATGTATCGCAATGTGTGGAGATGTTGGAAGTGCTCTGGAGATGTCCTAGCAATAAATTTGTGGATTGAGGACAAGCCCTGCCGTCTAACGTTGACAAGGGTTAACGATTTGATGGCAGGGGTGGAGATGTTGCGGAAAACGTTGAAACCGTGATTCAGGGTGTTGCCGTACACTAATAACTCCTGCAAGGCTGGGAGTTCAACAGGTGCGCTACCAGGTTCCTGGTGAAATCCGCTAATGAACCCTCTGAGGTGTAGGGTAGTAAGGGTAGCTGAAAGCGGAGCGAGGATATCGAGGAACGCATGTCTGGACAAAGGATGCCCGGGTCCAGGTGGCGGTTCAAGATGGAGAGTGGTTGCAGAACACTGGGGCAGTCCGACTGCAAAGGCGCTGAGGCGTATATCAGACAAGAGCGGTGCTCCTGCTCTAAATATATCGAGGCGAGGAATGACACCGGAAGCGCCACGCGTGTCATTGCAACAAATCTTCAATCGCCTTAGAATCGAAGCAGGTTGTTCGGCGAACAGGGAAAACAATGCGCAGAGTTCCTGACGTTCGTCGGTGTCGAAGGTGAGCTCGCGAATTTGATTCAGTCGGGATACGAGTTGTGCGGCAATAAAGCGCAACGAATCTGAATCCGACACTCTGGGGCCTATGTGAACACTGAGGGGTGCTTGATTGCACCGCTGGAGATATGCCACGGCAGCAGCTTCCTTGTGCAAGATCGGGAACCTGATAGTTGTCCATAAAGCAGGGGTTGAAAGTGCCACTTCCCGCCATGTAGACGAGACGTGGGATAGCTGCACTTCGGGAGAAAGTGGGCGCTTTACTACACTGCTCCAAGGTATAAGCAGCCGTCGGCTCTCCTCGAAGATGATGGCAAGCACGTCTGGTGGAAGACGCGATACGGGGGCAGTCTTATTCGTGATATGTGCAGCACGACTCTGGAGAGTGTGAATGGTGGAGTGGACTTGGAAGGCTTCAGACCTTAGGGTTTGCTGCCTCTCTTTCAGGGTATCAATTCGTCTATTAAGTTCGTCCAGCTCTCTCTGCGATTCATCGTCAAGGCAAGAGAGTGAGGTCGTTGAACTCATTATTTCTGAGAATCCGGATCATAACCATGAGTTGCACGGATACCAGTAAGCCAGAAGGTTACTGACGAATGTTTTCGTAAAAACAATAAGCAGCTTGCTGTAGTAGCTTGTAGTGATTGTTGGGTTCAACTGTATCGTGCGATTGTTGTCAGACGGATCAACAAGAACAGACATAAAAAAAGTACACAGCACCTTAGCCGGTAGTGAGACGCCGCAAGAGACGGTGCCCACGATGGCACTCGATGGCACTCAGAGAGAGGCGGAAGCAAAAAGAGTGGCATCGCCATATGGGTCGATAATCAATCAGCTTGGTTCAGTCATTGAGTCATGTGCCTCGAGCCGGCTCGCTTTGCCGAATCAGATAAACACGTGAAACTCGATTAATCGTATAAGATCCATACTGACAGCTCAGCACAGGGTCTTCCAAGACACTACTACCATGGCCGCCAAACAGCTGAAACAGTTTACTCTAGAGGAGGTTGCTGAGGTAAGTTAAAATTTCGACCTTCATCACCACTTGCTGAGACCCTTGCCGACTGCAGCATAACAAACCAGATGACTTGGTGTGTGTTGAACATCTTGAACTGTTATTCGGAAGAATAATCCTCTCCCTTTCTTAGTGGGTGGTCATTGACACAAAGGTGTATAATCTGTCCCGGTTTAAAGACTTGCATCCTGGAGGTATCTCCGTCTTGACGGATGGGGAAGTTGGTATGACGCCTTCCATGATATACTATGCACGACAATTTCAAACGCAATTTTCACCCCAGCTGGCCAGGATGCTACGGAAGCATTCTACGGGTTGCATCGTCATGAAGTCTTGGAGCGACCCCAATACCAACGCCTTCAGATTGGTACTATTCAAGGCGAACAGTCTGCAATATACAGTCGTGTTGTCGGAGAAATTAGCGATGTTCCGTACGCTGAGCCTACCTGGCTGTCTCCAGGGTTCCACAGCCCTTACTATACCGAGGTGAGTCATCACAATCATTTCCAGAACTCTTCCTGAACCTTTATGCAGAACCACAGGAAATTCCAAAAGGCCATGCGTCGCTTTGCTGACGAGGTCCTTTACGAGGATGCACAGGTGAGGTATCACCATTTATTTCATTATCTATACTCATTCAATTTTCGTGAAAGGCCCGCGAAGAAGATGGCAAGCGACCCAGTCAAAGCGTATTTGACAAGATGGCGTATGTGAATTCGCTCCTCAGCGCGCAGGTTCTTATCTCTGTTTAGCGCGGTGAACTTGCACGCAATGCGTATGGGTCCAGGAAAGCACCTTCGAGGGCTGACATTGATGGATGGTCTTGTTAAACCTGAGGAGGTAAATGGAACCGTAGCCCGAATTCTTCGTCTCACCCTAACTCATGTGCTTCCCTAGTTTAACTACTTCCACGAACTCATTATTACTCAAGAGATTGCGCGATGTGGTGCACGGGGCTATGGAGATGGTAAGCGCTACTCACATGGTCGGCGGCACCTACTACATATCCGCAGGTTTACTGGGAGGAAAGGTGATTGGCCTGCCACCAGTCCTCAATTTTGGCTCGGAAGAACTAAAGGCTCGCGTTGTGCCTGAAGTCTTCGCCGGCAAGAAGTTCATTTGTCTCGCTATTTCCGAAGCTCAGGCTGGAAGTGACGTTATGGGTTTACAAACGACTGCTGTTAAGAGCGACGATGGCAAGGAATGGATTATAAATGGAACCAAGAAATGGATCACCAACGCTACGTGAGTAAGTCCCGGATCAATCAGAATTACTAATGAACAGGTTTTGTATAGTTTCGCAGACTAGTAAGTACAATTCACCAGTTCTCAGGAGCAATTTTAGATACCCTTTCCAGCTTCACTGTAGGCTGCAAGACTGAGGATGGTCTTACTGTCATTCTTGTCGAGCGCGGGCCGGGTGTAGAAACGCGGCAAATCAAAACAAGCTATTCGACAACAGCAGGCACCGCCTATATCACCTTCGACAATGTACGGGTCCCGGTTGAGAACACCCTTGGTGAGGAAGGTAAAGGAATTTTCGTCATTCTCAGGTAGGTAACGATTGTGTATGAAGCGGGACCAACGCACTTATTATGACATAGCAACTTCAACCACGAGCGGTGGGTCATGTGCTGCGGTTCCGCGCGCGGCCAGCGCGGTATTGTTGAGGAGTGTTTGAAGTATGTTGATTCAATCATTTGCATCACCTGTTTTCATGGAGAAATTTAGATGGGCGACTCAACGGAAAGCCTTCGGGAAGCCCTTGGTCTCACAAGCTGTAATTCGCTCCAAGCTCGCCGCCATGATAGCACGGACGGAGAGTGTACAGAGTTGGCTGGAGAACATCACGTACCAGATGTGTCATATGGTATGAACAGTTCGCCACTCTCATTGTTCTGTCAGATACTTACGACTGCTATTTAAGTCATACAAACAACAATCTCAGAAGCTTGCAGGGTAGGCAGTCGATTTCTATTCCAGTGTAACCGCAACTGATGCTTTTGTTTCCGCTTAGTCAAATTGCCTTCTTGAAGAGCTATAGCACGCGGTGCGCACAGGAGACTGCAAGAGATGCTGTTCAGATATTTGGTGGCCGTGGTATTACACGGACAGGTATGGGGAGGTTTATTGAGCATGTAAGTCGAACTGGTCACCAACTATCGTTATCTTACTAGCGCCCTTGCAGTACCATCGCACTGTGACTTTTGATGCGTTGTTGGGAGGCGGTAAGTTCTTTTTTCCGTGGATGTATACCTAAAACCACTTGCTCATGTTCCGCAGCGGAGGACGTCCTTGCTGATCTTGGTGTTCGACAAGCGATGAGGGCGATGCCAGAGAATGCCCGACTTTGATTTTAGAGAGCTTGTGTGTGCATCGGAGGTGGAATGGACGGATGCAGTCCTCATGTGCTTGATCATTGGTATCCCAAGCCGTTGTACTCTACGATATAAGCACGGATAATTTTCATTTATTTAAGGTCATTTATTGAACAAACTGACTGCAAACCGTTATATAATATTGCAAGTGCCTCCGCCCTTCTAAGTACTGATGTTTGTTATATGATGCCATGGCTCTGAACTAGCGCTGAACCATAAATCTATTGATGTGCCAGAGTTTCGGCCGGTTTCGGGTTAAGTCCTGGGCAGAGTCCGTGTCCGATGAGCGCACCCGCCACCCGCCAAATTCCAATGCTGGCTTCAGCCTGGCATTGCTCAAACCCTCAATTGTCAACCTCCTGCCCTCCTCTTCCAGCCTGTCTTAAGTTCCCACCTGCCCATTAAGCTCCGCGCCCTTCTTGGCTATCGTCTAGTTACTATGTCTGTCTAGCTCCAAGTTAACATAATTTATTTGACTTATCCGACTTTTCTCAAATTTTCTTCAAGTTTGCACGGGAGGTTTTTCCTGATACTAATGGAGTAGGCAACGTAAGCGTCCAAGGAGATGAAGAGTTGACGGAACTCGAATGCCCAAAGCTTGGAGGAGAAGCACTGGCAAGGATATCACCATCAATTGAAAGTTTTTCTCTCGTTGATGCGACAATTGCCGCCGTCATCTTCGTCGAGCGAGTCGGTTCGTTGTTCTCGACGTTCAATATCTTCATTGCTGATAAGCTGTAAGCTGCTATAAGTTCAAAAGACGACTCCGCATCAAAAAAAAAAATTGTTTCACTGATCGTTAAAAGTTCAGCTCGACTCGCACATTGGAGTAGGGTGGCACCCCCTAGCGAGGAGGTGGTTCAGGCTGGGGTTTGCCAGGGTTTGCATAGCTTAGTTAGCATTGAATCGTTCATTGTCATAGTCTCGTAGATCATCAGGTCTAGCCTTACGAGCTTAGTCTGCTAGAGGCAGGCTTATTGCTAGTCCCCACCGCTCCAACATGATGACAGAAATAATCAATAAAACAGCCACTCATGATCAGGAGCTACTATATATGTAATAAGAATCGGAATCGGAGAGAAGCAAGATGACAAAGAAGAATCTGGAAGTAAGCAAGGCTTGGCTAGTAAGGGACCCTTACTCTAAACTCTAATATCAACGATGTCACTACTGCAGCGTGAACGTTGCAAGTTGTACCAAACTTATACCGCCTTCTCGTATGTACTTCCGAATCGAGTTCTCCCGTAGTCAGACAATGATAGAAGGAAGACAGTCGTTCCTTCTTTATCAGTCAGACCGTTGGCGACCAATTGGCAACAGAACCATGTTGCATGCGCGACGATATTCCGCGTTCATTTTCGGTACGAGCGTATGCATACAGAGGTGTGCAACCAGACCAGCTGACACGAAATATTCCAAGAATACATATATTTTAGTTCCAATACAGAACCGCATCTCGTGCATCGGGGTCTACAGCATAATACGAGCAGGCGCAAAAAAAAACAAAAAAATAGTACCAGTATACAACAAAACAACATAGCACTGAAATGATACAACGCGACGAGGCTCATGTCATCGAACCGAAGTGTTGTGGCTCGTACATCGAGTAATCTTGAGCTGCAAAAGGATTGTATGATTGCATTTGATTCATCCACTGGAAACCTGTGGTGATAGCGGTCAGCAAATCGAACCCATATGTTACATGGCGTCACACATACCAGGGACCAAGGTATCCTGCCACAAAGGATCAGCCATGATCTTTGCTGACTCCAAAAGATCGGCGTCCAAAGGCATCGGTACCGGGCCATGGAACATATCAGATGGCCCTGCAAGCGATGTCATGTGGTCTTGCGCCTGCGCTCCCGGGAATTGTTGGGCACATGGGTATGTAAATGAAGGAGAAGGAGAATTGGAGTAGGCAGATGAGGGAGATGGACGGTCAGCAGACGTAGACATGTCTGCGACTAGACCACCGGGAGTCTTTGTAGGTGGGGTCTTTGCCTTGCGAGAGCGTCTGGGGACAAGGGGGCTCGTCGCAAGTGGCTTTCCCGGAGCCGGGGTCAAGTCGACCCGGACTGCGGGACTAGCCAGTAGGCCGGCCAGGAACCGAGAGTATAGGTAAGGTCCATGCTTTTCATCAAGAGCTACATCCGGAGCCCCAAGGAGATCAACTGTTTTTTGCACGAGGTCCCGAATTTCGACCCGTTGATCGTAGTTGAAGTACTGCGCGTACTTCGGTTGCAAAAGCTGTGCACGAAATGTTACGTACTGAAAACGGAGCACCGAAAGGAACTTACTTTAACAAGAAAGGCACCAGCAAAACTAACAAACACGTATTGCGACTCAGGTGCATGACGTAGATAAATTCCTACAGCAAGGTAAGATGAGAAGATAGGCCATGAAATGCACGACTTACTCTCTTCTGGGGTAGTGTACAGTCGGTGAACGAAAGCATTGATAACATCAGATGCCCTGGTAAAACACTGGAAGGAATGAGACTACGAAAACGAAAGTTACGAATAAATACTGACCCTCATCAAAAATGAGTTTTCATCCCAGTGGTCTTCTTTGGCATGCTGCAGGCCAGAAGACAGGGCCACCAAACGGGCGTAGCTGAACACCATTTTCAAAAGACCAATGCGGAAAGTAAACATGGGACTCTTCGGCTCGAAATCATCTAGCCGCTTAAACCAATACGTGCCGACACGCGCCAGTTCGTCGTCGGTGTCACTAGCGATCTGAGTGAAGTTCGTAGACTTTAGATAATTCATCAGCTTTGGCGTCGAAGTATCGTGGGAACAAACGAATACATACCCTATTGAGTCCGGTCGGATGATTTGGGTCGCTGCGAATTTTTTCCATGGATTTTGCGCCGATACTGAGCTCCATGGAGTAGATGCAGAGGTGAATGTCAAGGTCCTCGACATTATACGGGGAGGAGCACCACCAATCTTGCAGATGGTTCGCAATATAATCCGAATTTGGAATGATGGGCGCTTTGCCATACTGGGAGCCCGTTGAGCGGTCCAAGTTGTAGCAATTGATCCAGACTCGCGTGCGATTGAGAAGGACACGAGCGTGGTGCTCATTCAGGGGCGTTGCGGTCGTAGGCCTGTTCAGATTGAGATCCTGAGCCAGTCTAGAATAACGTAAGAAGATATCGTGAGATGGGCGGTAAGTGTTTCCTACCGGATTGCGACACCGAGGTACAGCCAGCTGCGATCCTCTTCCCAGCGTCGTGAGGGAACCGGGTAAAGCAGTAGCAGTAGGTAAGCTAAACACATCTCCTCATTTTTAGGTCCGGTGATAAGCGCAGTGCCGGCCGCGAGCTGTGCATATCGCATTACCTCCGCGTAAAGGCCTGGGCGTTCGGTGTAGAACCGAGAGGCAACAGCACAAACTGAGAACAAAGATTAGTACAAGAAGAGGGGAATGACGGGCAAGTCGGCTTACCGACTGTGAATAGGAAAGGGCTTCTCATAACCACGTACTGTGGTGTATGAAGAACGGGGTCCAGCAACGACGACGATGAATTCATTTTGTCAAAGTATCTGGGCATTTTTAATAAGCAATCGTATGCATCACAAAATTAAGGCTCACAGTTTGAACAGATGTTCAACGTCTTTTACAGTAACAACGTCACGAGTGAGGATGTGAGGAAGATACTGACTGCCCATTGAAGGATTCGAGCGGACAGGATCAGTAGCAGGAGCTAGACGAAATAAGGACTCGGGCTATGAGTTGAACTAAAGCATGCACTCACATGGTCCAAAGAAATCAGCTCTCGCTACGCCAACAGCGTCCTGAAGTTCTGGTTCCGCACTCTTGCCTCTAGCATTGTTGCGGATGGCCAGGTGTGCCATCAAACCAAATGGACTCGCTGCGGGTGGAAGCATACCCAATTTCTGATCAGCAAGCTCTTTCTTTTTGGCTAGCGCAGTCGGTGAGTGCCTTTCCCTTGAATCACTGTCTTCTGCAGTGGCATATCCATCTGCATCGTCATCTGTGTCATCTTCGACATCAAAGCCGTATGTTTCCTCATCGCTGTCAGCAGATTTTTCAGGGTCCCCATCAATGTGCATTGATTGCGTTGCCGTCCCGCCAAGTGCAATCAAGCCACCAAAGGCCTCTATTGAAGCACGTGCTTTGGCGATCCAATCCTGCACTTCCGGCTTGGGTGGAGCGGAATCTGCCGGGGTGTTGGGATCGAGGGTAGGAGAGTGAAGATCGACGGAGGACGATGGAGACAGTGGCATTGTACAGGCAGAAGGACTACTAACTGAGGTCGATGCAGCTCGTCGGTTGGTGACCTCGAGCTGAGCCATAAGCTCCTGAATTTGAGCAGCTTGTTCACGAATCTGGTTCAAAAGGTGTTCTCGTTTCCTAATGCTAACTTCTCAACTTGCTCCGCTGGATACCAAATGAGCACGTACGGTGGGGTCCGGCGTGGTTTGCGCCCAGGAATGACACAATCTTGAGCAGCACCCGTGCACCGTTTGCAGGTATCGTTATCGCCCCTGAATTCACACCGGACCTAGTGTGGTGGAGGTGTCTTGATTATTTGAAATAGAGTAAAAAATATACCCACGAACCTTCAAGCTTTTGCACCGAGCACAAGCACCCGATCTGTGTGATTTGTTAGAATGGATGTGGTGGAGTCAACTAGATGGCGCACGGTTTCGGTTTGCTCGCGGCTTCTGGCAATTCCTGTGGGTCGGGTATCATAGTTCGTTGTTCGTGAGTGTCGTCATCCCCTCTATGGCGCTTTGATTGCTGAACCATAGTTGCATGCATACTGTCTATGATCTGGGACTGGATCTCAGATTGGCGAATTGGTCGCTGATGAGTGTAGGGGAATTGCATAGGAAACCCAGGACCTGAAGGGGTGGTGGATGTCGTGGAGAGTTGATTGTGTGTTCCTGAATCGGTTGACGCGCTCATCCCTGATGTGAAGGGGGTCTGATAAGTAGAGTTACTATTATAGCCTGGTGAAGTGAATGTGAACGCGGTCGGAACAGGGTTAAGTGATTGGCTTGGGTTTGAAGTCATAGGTGACGCTGCAAAGGAAGGAGAGTGTTGTTGGTAGGCAGAAGATGAATCATATTGATTTGATGCATGTGAGTTGTATTGAGATAAAGACCCGTTTAAAAATTGTTGAGCACCAGTATGCCTATGCTGTAGATATCCTTGAGAAGTATCTTGGGAGGCGAGGAGATATGGATCCTCTTCCTCAAGCTGGAGGTGCTGTTGGGCGGCGAATTGATGGCGGTGGTTCCAGGAGCCATTAGGGTTCATATTGCGAACAGAACTAGACATGACAATGTCTGGAAGATAGATGTAGGATTAAGAGAGTCAAGGAGACTCGGTATGACCACGATCAAGCCGACGAGGCCGGAGGTATTTCACGGAAAGAAGGGATGGTGCTCTACAAAGAACACGAGGTACTCTCTTAAGGGATTACATGAGAAACTGAAGGCACCATTATGGGAGAACCGAACTCACGACTATAGCCGGTAGTACACGGGCCGACAGCAGCTGCAACTCGTAAATCAACTAGTTAGGTTTGCAACTTGCCTTGCAACTAGCAAGGAGTAATTCAGACAAGAGACCCGTCAATTTCAGTTACGACGACGTTGTTTACTTATACCTTTTCGATTAATGACATCGATACATAGGAAACCAGTGTTCGTGGCTGTGCGTCCCTTTGCTGCTTGATTCACTGCTTTTGGTTGCTTTCGCTCACAGGTGACCTCATGTATTTGCCTCCGCTGCAACGAATAGAGCGATGGGCGTTCGAAGACGTATAGCTTGGCTGTCAGGTACAATTATTCCCCGATCACCATCTTCCGCCTTCCGGGGCAGCATTCTCCGCATCCGCCGACTCCTTCAACCCGCGCTTTGAAAAAATCGTGATTCAAGATTTGAATCATGATTCCAGGCTATCGGTGTCTCATTGGAAGCATGGTGCCGTCAAAATGCTTGGGCCCCTACATGGTGTCACATTTGATGTCGCTATTGTTATCTTGCAAAACAGAATGCTCACAGCATCCACAATTTACTTGCTGTAGCGCCACTAGCCAAAGCTCGACGATTGTTTTAGATCCAAGCAAAATGGCTTCGCAAGGTGTCAACACGCTTGCACATTCCGTGTTGAGAGACTTTGTCATAATTTTAGTTCATACACGTCTATTGCGTTCAGCTTTGCCTCGCTATTCATCGTAGCATCAGGTATGTTCTCAGTTGACACTGTACGCTTGTGGACTACTACGGCCCATTGTCGATCGCTTGCTCTCAGCAGGATGTGACACCACACCGACCACCATCCACATCGTGCTTTATAAAATGACTAGTCAACTAAGGCTTGATGCCTCAACATTCAACGATGAAGTCTTCCCTCTCTCAAACTAACCCTGGTGGCAGTGTTGAAGCTACTCCTGTGCGCTCAACCTCCATGCTTTCTTTTTTCGTTTCGGCTAACACCACCGCTCCCGAACAGAAAACACCCCGACTTCTCTCCGGTCGTTATCTCCACACGCTTTGGCCAAGCTCTGGTGCCGCGCATGAAGACCGACATGATCACGACAATACCGTTACAAGTGACGACAGGTACGATCATTTCACATGCAATGTTTTTATACGTTGTTGACGACAATCCCCTGCCAGAAAATACAGCGATGATCGGTTCGCTGCGGCAGAAACGTTACAAACTATTTCAGTCACTCGAACTCAAGGTTCAGGTGAGGCTGCGGCACTGATCTAAATTTGACCGCCTTCGTTGATTTTCGGATATACCCGTAGACGAAATTCCGTGCAACATCTCTGCCGAGAAAAAATCTGATATCATCATAGTTGAAGCTGAAACAGTATTTCAGCATTTGCGATCGCGATCGCCCGTGTCTTCCGTAACGTTCGGGGTGTCTGCAGCCCTCGCAACGATTGCCAAGCATTGTCCTCCACAGCTTGGCTGGAAGACCAAGACAAAACGACGGTGCAGCTCGCTGGAAGAGAACAATTCGCCTAGGACAGCCACAAAACGACGTCAGCTTGTAGGGTGGGGCCGTCCGCGACAAGAAGAAGTCCTGCTCTCATGGCTCACTCACGCTCTGGTGCCTTCCGATTTATTGCCCTCCGATGTGTATGTGGCACCTTCCGACGGACTCGTCCAGGACGAACAAGTTGCTCAAGATCCTTGCGACTCGGAATTAGGAAATATCCCCCAGCAGCACGTCTCACATGTATCGGTAAAGCGACGCAAAATTGCACATAGGACCTCTCTCACGTGCATACCGGAGGGAGAGGAACGAAGCCCTTGTTGGCTTACCCGCCCTGTCCGCGCACCTCGGACATTTAGCTTATCACCCCAGAGGGATCTGCAGCCTCAAACTTCCCCGCTCAGTCACGGCCCAACCCCACCAATCACTGTAGAGCCATCCTCGGGTGCATACGCATCGTGCTTTGCAAATGCACACCGTCAGCCTAGTATCATCCGATGGAAACTGCCTTGATGGCCCACTGTTCAATATCGATTATATATTTGTAGATATCATGTTCTACGTCCGGTGCACGGACGAAATGCGCTACGGCCCTCTGTCTAACTTTTTCTGTCTCACCGCGACGAGCGAAGCTAGCTATTACTTGACAGATGTCATGAGCCATGCGGACGCCATCATCCGGCATTCATCGCAGACCGCAGATAAGTGACATTTTTTGATGACCGGCTTAACCGAGTTGGAAGCTGTACATACCTTGTTCCATAACGTTTTTCTATACAAAATGAACTTCTAGTGCTTCATTTCGGCTTGCTTGAAGAGGAAAATCAACGTGCATCGTCCGCAGCAGTGAATACAATTGTCGTTTTTCAACCGGACCGGTATACGTCTGAACTCAATAATCCGCCCCCTCCGCCTCTCCGAAACCTACGTAGCGCTACCGAATATTTGGTACCTTCTGCAAATGCTCGGGCCAATCTCATCGTACTGCGCTTTCGTGTGGCACGAAGTATAAAACTCGGGCTGAGATACAAGGTTAGGTTGGAATGGAATTTACTTCGAAACGGCCTTACCAATGAAGCGAGTAAGGAGCCACCAAACCAAACAGCATATCTCGAGAGGAGGTCAGTTTTGATAAGAACCATATGAGGAAGCATGATCTTACCGCTGGCGTTTGTGCGAAATTACATCCACATCCACGCCGGACGACTATTGTTGAGTTAGAAAAAGGGGGAAACCTCAGGGATGATGAAACAAGACCTTTGTAGTGCTGCCGCTTGAGACGACGCTAGCCTCAAGCCTTCGGTCGACTAGCTGCTTTAGGTCTCTTTTAAGACGCTGACCAAAGTGCTGGAACATGGTAGAACCTCCGGAAAGAACAATATTCTGTGTAACCGTAATTAAAATGCAGGTAAATGAAAGTCTAAAGAAAACCGGTCACCTTATATAAACCGCGACGAACATCGATGGGAGAAGCTTGGATCACATCGTCGACGATCTGGGGGAGAGGCGTAAGGAAGTCTGAAGAGTATATCTCCGGGTTGAAGAACATCTCTGGTGCCAGGAAACGTTCATAGCCGACATCGATGGAGTATTTCTAATAAAAGCGACTTGCGTTCAACACTTTGTGTAACGCGCTCGAAAAGGGGTACTAACCCTACCGGTGACGCTATGCTCACCCTCATATCTCTCAAAGTACTTGTAGGGTTCTGCGTCATATTTCCGGAACTCTTTGACGATATCCTGGCACGCATAACTGTAATTCTCCTTGACCCTGCTGGCAACCCGCAGCTGATCTTCTGGTGGAACTGTAGCCATTTCGCCACGCTCACGCATCAGGTTCAGCACGAATTGTGATATGTCACGGCCAGCGATGGGAATATGTTTAATGGCACTTCCAATGACGTACCCTTCCGCACAGGGGATGACGTGGGTGACACCGTCTCCCGAGTCGATGACGGTGCCGGTGAGCGTCCTGTCTGTGGCACGGTTGGATGTCCAGGATGCGGCAAGGGCGAGCACAGCTTGTACGGCGATGTAGAGACCCTTGATGTTGAACGATTCAAAGAAGATTTCAGCCGTCTGTTCTCTGTTCTCTGGAGGATTCAGGGGAGGCTCAGTCTACGAGACATATCGATCAGAAATTTCGGAATGCACAAAATGAAATGATGTCATACCAAGAGGAAGTAATGATCTTCTGGTTCAGCCCGTAGATACTTGAATATCGTTTGCTCCCAGTATCGTTCCATATGATCCCAGTTATCAATCATACCGTGGCGAATGGGATAATGAACACCATAACCAGGGGTCTTCGCATTGGCGAGAGCTTCGTCTCCAATGAAGAAGTCGAGGTCTTCGACACCGCGTTTCGATGCGACGTTGCCAGGTTTGGAAGGAACGGGAGGACCGCCGCGAGTAGGTTGAGAAGCAGGCCCACGGGTGGCAATTGCGGTAGGGAAAACGCTGGAGTCATACCAAACGCGTCTGCTACTTGCGATCTTGTATAGGGTGGTGGAACTCACTATGATGGATCAGAATTTCCCGCGAAGCTGCGATCGACCTTGAGTGAGTCTATTAGAGTTGATCATTTCGTGCTCACCCTATCTTTGAAAAGCCAGTTCCATTGTCGCAGATAATAGGCGCGAGGAGTGACATCCTTGGAAATGGGTCTTTATCGCAAGTCCCTGTCAAGTCACTATATGATTCAGCGGGTGCTGCGATTCCTATTTGGTCTTGTTTGACAAAGCCTTTCGTTCCTAACTTGTCCAAACAACGCCCATGGGGTCTGGATATATTTCATGCACATCTCCGAAAGCAAGAGTTTCAAATTCCTGAGATCTCTCAAGCTCTTCCGTTGCTCACATGTTTATCATTTGCCACGATAGCATTCAGCTCGGGTCGCTGTCGATATAGTTGACTATCGTCAGGATCCCAACTGCTCCCTATAGCACATACGCATATTCGCAAATTTCCAGAAAGAAAATAGCAATGCTGTTTCGACATACTGGCGTAACCTGAACTGCGAGGCGAAATTTCCCACACTGCTACCATCCGAGCAGCTTCCTACCTGCAGCTCAATGCTTCACGGACTTACAAACTTGAACCCCACGTAGTGTTGTGGGCAGAACTATTTGCGGGCAGAACATGGCAGAACTAGGGTTGTGCCATGGCAAAACCAGGCAGAGGTAAATTATTTCTCGACTACAAGAAACCATTGGTTGACATTAATGTTGCAACATCCCAACCACCCTCCTCGCCTCTTGCACCAGATCAATCACCGAGAGCTCTTCATCAATAGATTTTGGCACCATACCGGCCTCAACTCGCGCTAGCTCGTCGAAGTTATACACATTACCTCGAGTCCATCAATATCAACATCTTTAAAACTCTCAACGACATTCTGCTTCTCGAGTGCATCAATCTCTGCATTAATCTCGTCAATTGAAATGTCTTCTGGGCCAGCAAGCAGGTCGTCAATGTTGTTACTTTGGATTATAAGTGATGGCTTGAATCCAAACATGCTTTCGAGGTTACGTGCTGTATCAAGGTCGATACCAGGCTCATCTCAGGTATGCATGTGTGCATGACGGCGACGAACAGGCCTCCCGCTAGCGAGTGTCTTCTGATAACTATGGAAGTGAAGGTTTACACAGATTTTTGCGATCATTTCAAAGGTCGCAACTGAAAGATTCCAGCGCTTCACTGATTGAGTGCTTTACATTACCACATGAAGCCTGTTCATTTGATAGGGGATAATCAACAAACCCATCAAGGGTACCTTTCTTCCGTTTCTTCATGGTACTCCATGAGGCAATCTCACCCGAAGCAGGAGCGACTATGAGAGCCTGGCCTTCAATCTTGCTCATGAGAAAATAATTATGTGTGGCTTCATGTTCTCCAGGTGGACAGTTAGGGCATTGTGCGGCATCGGTAAGGTGTTTCGGCAGATTGTTGTCGCGGTTTTCGATGTGAGTGCCAGGGGAATTAAGCGGACAGTATTTACACTTGAAATAAGATCTATTGGATGAGTTGGGGACATCTTTGAGGCGGTCAAAATTGTCTTCGACAATTTTCATTTTCTCCGGGATGTCAACATTGCATAACAAAGAGAAACAAATCAAATCACCCGATAGCAGAGCAGATGAGAGCACTGCATGACGTAATCTGAGATCTGAGCGCTAGTGCGGCCATGTCACTAACAATAAATTAGCAGCACGTCGCCTCGCGTCACCAAAATTTGAGAGCACTCAGCACTTACTGAACTGGTGCGATCTGATACGTAGCAATGAGTTGGTTTGCACTTAATCATACCTGGCAGTTGCCCAGTAAATACTGATACCAGTAAATGGCATCTTCTGCAGAAGCGGAAGTTGCACATGGGCAATCAGGCAACCATACCATCTACCAGCACAATAACAAAGGATTAAACAAGACTAGACTCGTTGGGCCAGCGCCTGTTGCAGTGGCAAATCTGATCATGATCAGCGACTATAGCCGATACATGTCGTGATGCGAACAATGAAACGGGGAATTTATATCAGGAATCAGGATCGCCTGAATTATGTATGTTTCCTTTCAAAATGAAGTTCTCGGAAGGCGCTCAGAGTCTCAGACGCACGTCAAGAGCAGCGAGAAAGATGGGAGGAACTGGATTCAAAACTGTTCGGCAAGGCAAAATTTCCAAGAGCGTGAAGCGCTTTGTCCCGCGGAGATTAATTTTGATAAGATAACTATAAATAATTGTTATGCAAAGTGCTATATGCTCGGTTTCATTGCCTCCCCTGGAAACGAAGTTGACATGATTCTGATGGGAGCTATGAGCAACACTCCTAGAACAGTTGCATCGGCGCATATTACTCGCATATGGGCGTTCCCAAACGTCTCAGGTATTTTTCCTTCTACTTGTGAACTTCCGCCTGCTTTTTAGCTTGCGCTGGCTCGGTGCGTTCTCTGATTCAGCTTTTGTTTGAGCCATTCACTCACGTTTGGAACTTTTCATAGTTAAGCAGGGAGAGCGTCAACGTCGAACTATATACCGTTCAACTTGGGCTCTTCCGCATTTTGCAATCGCAGCCTGCTCAAGCTTCACATTCCTTTTGTTATCACGATCCTTCTTCAAGCACTCGTTATCGACGTCCTTGCAATCTCCTTTGTTGTAGGCGACGAATCCCCAGAATCTCTTTCAGCCTCGATTGTTTTTGTGCTCACGATGGCTCCATATATCTTTGCAAGATCCGACTCCGCCGATGCTTATAGCCTCCCTCCTGTCAGTTCGACCGTGTATATAGTCGGATTCACCCTCGCTGGATTACTTGTTGCTGCTGCCATACTATGGATCGCGTCGAGGTTCTTCCGCCGTAAATTGCAGGCAAAGCGTGCAGAAGAACGGGGCGCAGCTTTCCTCGATGTACGAGGGGTTATTCGAGAGATGGACGAGCCCGTCAACCATTTCCTGAGGTAAGAATATAGACTTCAATGATAATTCAGAGGTATAAATTTGCTCACGCCGTTGGCAGCGGTCAGCCGACACCTTCTGTCGTCTTCCCACAAAAGGCCATTGTCCCTCGTACTTCCCATACAGCAAGTCCTTCAAGACATGACCATGTTTCTTCATCTCAAATTCATGCAACATGCGCTGCTCCCCCGCCTCGTCCTCGTGCACTGTCTAATCTCAACCCCGCACATCCGCGCCACAGTCGCGCATCGTCAGCCTCTTCGGCCTATTCTCGTTCAACTCTTCGACTCCCGCCTGGCTTGCATTCGCGAGAATCCTCGCGATCATCGTCTTCTTCCCAAGCCCGACCAGTTCGGCAACTTTTCCAACCCGTGCTTCCTGATGAACTCCCCCTTTCACGTGTGGGAGACTACCTTCATGTTCTGCAGTCGTTCGATGACGGCTGGTGCCTGGTTGCGCAAAATAATATCCGTCGTTCTCGTTCTTCATTATCAATATTTAATCCATCACGACTCTCTGCACGGGTGGAGAGTGGCGGAGAAAATGCCCAGCTTGGTCTTGTCCCAGCTTGGGTCTTCATCAAGCCCATGAAGGGCCTACGTGTAGAAAGGCCCGTTCGCAGCACCAGTGCAGGTCTCCAGGTTGGCTGGGATACTGCCGAATCGAGAGACTCCGTGATTTCTTGGTCCAACTTTGCTTGAATCGAAGTTGAAAATATTGATGGGGCATGCATGTGCTGTTTTCCTTGCTCCAACATTTTCGGCAGGCCGGTTTAAATATCGTATCAAAAAACCTGCGGTGCAGGCATGCTTCACTTACAGTTCATTCCTCACGGTGCAGCTGTATTGTATACCCTCATTAGTTGTATCACTTGGCATACATATACCAGTCCAGAAACCCCAGCAGCAATACACTCGGTGAACTCAAGCGCAGGACTATAGAAAGCGAATATCCAGATGACTCACAATTTCAATCGTGAAGCCATATCATGATTAAAATCTATACGGCTGGAGACGCCTAATGCACTTTGGTTGAGGCTTCCTCCAATCCTCCGCAGGCGTCCCAAGGAAGAAAAGCGCATCGGCGACGGCTGGACCCTCGGGTGGAGGTCCTACTAGATCAGTAAGATACTTTGCTTCTGGAGCATCATTGATGTTCCGTGGGTTCCGCGGAGGTGGGTATAGATGATTTGGCTGGGGGGCATTGACGGGCCAAGTAGGGAGATAGCACATTTCCTGGGAGTAGATGGACTCAGTCCGGTCGGCTAGGAAAGAAATTATTTAGATCCCACCTCTGGGCCGCAGGCAGGTCGGCACTTGATCCATACACTCCAGTCTAACCAAGACATCAGCTTCTCGATGCCCTCTCTCCATTCACCCATTAATCGAGTGACTTCAGGCTCCCCATCAATTGTCACCGGAAAGAGGGTGTCGAGACCGCTCATCACACCATCAGCCCACATTTTCGTAGTGATGCGGCAGATCTCTCTCGTTGTGTCCTCGATGGCTTTCAGCAGCAGCCGCTCCGAAGACGTCATCAAGGATCTTTGGTTTATCATCGCCGAAGTATGTGTTGTGGCACAATGCTCGAACATCGGGGATGCCCACCGCGATGCATTTATCCCTGAAGTGCCTGGGCTGGGGACGACGGTGGAATATAATAAATACGGCGTAAGCATAATACGGAGCTGAGACTGCGCCAGCTTCGCTCGCTGAAGCAGTGCCTGCGAGTCTGATGAGGTGAAATTGAGAAGATGCTGCATCAACTCGAGTCGATCCGCGTATCGATCGACGATGATGTGGATGAGGGTCTTCCAGTCAATGCCGCTGCCCACCGGGTCTTGTCGACTGACAACTTCGGTGAGCTTTCTCATGAACCGCGATATGTCCTCTGATGATATTCCGAGCACGCGATGGTCGCACCGTTCAAGACCCGCGCGGACCGGGACGAGGGAGGGTGCCAGTGTGGTATCATACAATGAGATGAGACCAGTGAGGTCGAGCACGATGCGCGAATCCCCTGGGTAGCGGTTGTGCCAAGAGCCAGAGTGCATGACTTCAAAGGTGCGAATCCCTGCGCTCATGAGTGTTTTATGTCAATCATGTTGGCACACGGGAAGAAGATACTGACAGATGTCAGAATCAGGTGGAGGAAGGTGAGGGTATGGGTGTTCGACCTTTGGTACGACGACATGTAGGAAAGATACTACCTCGACACCAGCCCTAAAATCGCACAGCATAACTTCACTAGATGGTCGTCAGTCGGAAGTGCGACACCGAATCAAATGTATGCGCACAAGTCCATTTCCATCCTAGATATCTGAGAATGAGGACTGATATGCTACGAGGAGTACTTAGAATCACAGCTAACCTCGCGAACCCGTCGATTCCAAACTCCTTTCCCCACGTACAAAGAACTTTGATCACTTCTCTGTCACCGGTTCGCTCCGGTATCGAATCTCCCCAGGCTACTATAAATTGGATATCCATCGTACCGTTCATCGTACCGTTCATTACCTTGCCAGCAGCACTGTTTCCATCAAAGTATAACACTTTAAGAGGTCGTGTTGCTGCCAGCGTAAGGTGCCAACTGCCCCCATCTCTTTCACGAGTGAAAATAATGGAATGCTCTGGGTCTGTAGCAATCCAGTCAGGCTCAGTGGGTATCGTATCGCGGTTGGTGCCGTGATAAAGCAAAGTACCGATCGGCATCACTCCTGGTACTACGTGGTGTCCTATGGAAAGGTCAGACATTTTTCCAGCGTCAGCAAGCGGCGGAACGTACCGTTACGGTATCGCGTATTTGGCCAGTGTTGTAGGAATGAATTGACAGTGTCGAAGATCAAGTTCCCCGTCGCGTTCTCAGGAGGACCTTCGTCGAATCTCCATTGCTCAGGGTTTGAGCTAAAACTATGTGGGGATGCATTTCCAGCATTCAAGTTGACGATATCCAAAGGTCGAACACCAGTTTCTTCAACAATGTTGACCGGAAATTGGTCATGCAATGCTAGAGCTGCCGACTCTAGGCTCAGAGCTGCCACGAGGGATTGTGAGCGCATTGCGAGAACTGACGGAGTAATCTTGGTGTCCTTTATCAACGCCCTCAAGGGGCGTGACTATTTTGCCACGGTCGTGATGCACCCGTGATGTAGCTGCAGGCTAGTACTACAAGTAAAGCCGAATTGTGAATTGCCCTATATTACATCTGAATGTGAGTCCTTCCAGTGCCAGTTAGTGATGGTGATGGCTCACCAACCTCGTCAGTATGCTATGTCATGTGATCTGTCTGTTTCCCTAATTGCAATCAATCGTCCAAATCAGTGACTGTCTTTCCTCTCAGTGAAAAATTACTAGTCTTGCAATTTTTGGGTAGCTAATAGCTTTTACATAGGTGTACGACTACTTGATCACTATCTCAAATGAGGTAAATCAGAGTCTGCATGACAACTTCTGCTGAGCGTTCGCTATCACTATGCTTGGGCTGTCAATATCCTCCTTCGTGATTTAAAATCTAGTGCGTCAGATGACACTTCGTTGTCTAATTAGTTTTTGGGCCACTGTTTGCTCGTCGCAGACTGACTGTGGTTCGCTGTCACATCGAGTTTGCCGTTTTCCTTTCTCCACCATTTTCAGCGGGCATTTTGAAATATCGTTTCAAGAAACCTGCAGTGCAGGCATGCTTCACTTACAGCTCATATGTTCCTCGTGGTACGGCTGTATTGTATATCCTCATTAGGTGTTGTATCACATACCAGTTTATACAGCAGCAATACATCTCATCAATCCCAGAACTATTAGAAAGCGAACATCTAAACGACTCACCACTTCAAATATGAAGGCCCATCGTGATTAAATTTTAAAATCCGTACGGCTGGACGCGGCTAATGCACTTTGGTTGAGGCTTCCTCCAATCCTCCGCCGGCGTCCCAAGGAAGAAAAGCGCATCGGCGATGGCTTGACCCTTGGGCGGATGTCCGGCTCGATCAGCAGGATATTCTGCATCTGTCACGGTGGCGTTCTGTGGGTTCCCCGGAGGTGGAGGCTGTCGCCTGGGGTCATTGACGGGCCAAGTAGGGAGATAGCACATTTCCTGGAAGAAGATCATACTCAGTCCGGTCGGCTCGGATAGAAGTTATTTAGATCCTACCTCTGGGCCGCAAGCAGGTCGGCACTTGATCCATACACTCCAGTCTAACCAAGACATCAGCTTCTCGATGTCTTGTTTCCATCCACCCATTAATCGAGTGACTTCAGGCTCCCCATCAATTGCCACCGGAAAGAGGGTGTCGAGACCGCTCATCACACCGTCAGCCCACATTTTCGTAGTGACGCGGCAGATCTCTCTCGTTGTGTCCTCGACGGCTTTCAGCAGCAGCCGCTCTGAAGACGTCATCAAGGGTTTTTGGTTTATCATCGCCGAAGTGTGTGTTGTGGCACAATGCTTGAACATCGGGGATGCCCACCGCGATGCATTTACGCCTGAAG
Organism: Suillus ampliporus; assembly: GCA_016584345.1. Taxonomy (NCBI): domain Eukaryota; kingdom Fungi; phylum Basidiomycota; class Agaricomycetes; order Boletales; family Suillaceae; genus Suillus; species Suillus ampliporus. The sequence continues at coordinate 39,569 of JABCPV010000258.1, forward strand.
TGCCTGGGCTGGGGACGACGGTGGAATATAATAAATACGGCGTAAGCATAATACGGAGCTGAGATTGCGCCAGCTTCGCTCGCTGAAGCAGTGCTTGCGAGTCTAATGAGGTGAAATTGAGAAGATGCTGCATCAACTCGAGTCGATCCGCGTATCGATCGACGATGACGTGGATGAGGGTCTTCCAGTCAATGCCGCTGCCCACCGGGTCTTGTCGACTGACAACTTCGGTGAGCTTTCTCATGAACTGCGATATGTCCTCTGATGATATTCCGAGCACGCGGTGGTTGTACCGTTCAAGACCCGCGCGGACCGGGACGAGGGAGGGTGCCAGTGCGGTATCATACAATGAGATGAGACCAGTTAGGTCAAGCACGATACGCGAATCTCCTGGGTAGCGATTGTGCCATGAGCCAGCGTGCATGACTTCAAAGGTGCGAATCCCTGCGCTCATGAGGATTACATGTCAATCAGATTGGCACACGAGAAGAAAATACCGACAGACGTCAGAATCAAATGGAGGAGTGTGAGGGTATGGCATGGGGTCCTTTGGTACGATGACCTGCAGGAAAGATACGACTTCGACACCGGCCGTAAAATCACACAACATAATTTCACTAGATGGTCATCAGTCGGAAGTGCGACACCGAATCAAGTGTATGCGCACAAGTCCATTTCCATCCTAGATATCTGAGAATGAGTGATATGCCGCGGGGAGTAGAATCACAGCTAACCTCGCGAAACCATCTATTCCAAACTCCTTGCCCCACATACAGAGATCTTTAATGCGTTTCATTTCATTGAAGAATTGCTCAGGTTGCGGTTCGCCCCATGCTACTATATCCTGCATATCCATCGTACCTTCGGATACCTTAGCAGCACTATTTCCATCAAAGTACAACAATTTAAGAGGCCGCGTTGCTGCTAGGGTGATGTGCCAACCAGCATCTCTTACACCGTCACGGTGACTAGCGAAAATAATAGAATGCTCTGGATCTGTAGCGATCCAGTCGGGCTCGGTGGGTATCGTATCGCGGAGAGTGCCATAATAAAGCAAGGTGCCGATCGGAATCACTCCTGGTACTATGTTATGTCCTATCAAAAAGGTCAAACATTTTTCCGGCGTCAGCAAACGGCGAAACGTACCGTTACGGTATCGCGTATTTGGCCAGTGTTGCATGAATGAATTGACAGTGTCGAAGATCAAGTTTCCCGTCGCGTTCTCGGGAGGACCTTCGTCAAATCTCCATTGCTCGGGGTTTGAGCCAAAACTATATGGGGATGCATTGCCAGCGTTCGAGTCGACGATATCCATGGGTCGACCACCAATTTCTTCAGTAGTGTTGACCGGAAATTGGCCATGTAATGCTAGAGCTGCTGACCCCAGGCTCAGAGCTGCCACGAGTGATTGTGAGCGCATTACGAGAACTGCCGGAGTAATCCTGGTGCATAGTATCGTAGCTTTATCAAGGCACAGGCGTAGCTATTTTGACGCAGTCTGCCTGCTGCGGTCCTAACGCGGCATTACTCAATGCACACTTACCGTATATAGTATTTCGACTTAGTGACACGACAATACATCCTTATGTTGTGAGCCTTGACGTAGCGTTGACGCGCTATGATTGAAGCATGACGTGTCACTGACGCGGCGTGATTGAGGTTTGACGCGGCACTGACGGGACGTTCACAGAACGGGAACGAGTCTTGACGACGAAAAACGGTTGGTGTCACAGCATATGAAAGTTAACGTTCACTGGACCAACATGAGAGTCAATAGAGACAGCACAGAAGGTCACATACTACAGGGTGATACATCCTCACTGTACGAGTCCATGTACGACAAGCACTTCATGTTGAGAATGAAATTTAAAGGTGTTTCCAGTGGCATTATATGATGTCTGGAGATCCAACGGTATGTTTTTTATAGTGCCGCGTCAACGGGTAGCACATTTCCTGTCACTAAAGACAACGCAGATCAGTAACTGCATGCAGCGCATAATGTCAGGACGCTTACCTCAGGTCCGCAAGCTGGGCGACATCTGACCCACACTTTCCAGCTTAGCCATACCATCAACTCACTTAATTTTTACCTTCAAGAGTCAAGCATATATCGATATATATCAGTTGAGCAATTTCCGCAGCAGGGAATATGGATCAAGGCCTGTAAGGCCCGCAGTAGCCCACATCTTCATAGTGATGCGACGTATCGCGCAGTCTCTTCTACTGCTTGGAACAGAGGGAATCCTAAAGGATTTAAGCCCGAGATATAAGATGCGCTGGACGATGCGTGCGCAGTCCTGCATGCCTTGAACACTGCCCAAGAATGATCTGAGTCATAGGACGTGCAACTGGGAGGCATACTAGTGGGTAAAATGTACGACGCGAGCATCACGCGCATCTACGAATGCACATTCTTTGCTCGATCCACAGGTATGTGAATTTCCGAGGTGTACTAGTTGAGAAGGTGATCCATCAGGTCAAAGCGCCGCGGGTAACGTTCTACGATGACTCTGCAAAAAAGTTTTCCAGTCAAAGTCACTTCGGTCACCCTGGTACGGGTCTAACGTACGAGAAATGGTACTATGTACTGACCACTTCAACATCCGTGGGAGATATGTCGCTGTGGTCGAACCGCCGGCGTGCAAACCAACGAGTGATGATGCAAGCGTGGTGTCGTACACTGAGGCGGTTCCAGCCAGACAATTTACGCGTTTGTTTTCGCGTTTTATCTCTTTATCCGTGGGGGGTGGGTCTGGCTTGCAAGCCTCTGCATGGTCTTATAGCTAAGCCTCCATCATGCAATTTCAGTTGGCGTATGCACATGAATCTCAGTTTGTTAAAGTTGGTCACATAAGTATCGTCACGGTGTTCACATACACGCTCGCTCTCAATGATCAATTCGTACAACCAAAACCCAGCTTACACTGAAGCAAGGCTACTAAGCCTCACCTTGGCAGCTACAGCAAGGCAGACATAGCCGAAGGAAGACAGTCATTCCTCTTATGATCATAATCGGACTTGGGGAACATGTCCGCAAGACTTCCAATTTTCAAGAACGGGCCATGGTAGTTTGTGCACTGCGGGGAAACGGGTTGAAATATCAACGATGGCAAGATCAAGTTTTATTACAAATGTGCCCAGCTGTGCTTATTGGATATCGTAGGCTTATCGGGAGCAGGTTTTCCGTTCTGAAAGCTAGAGGAAAACACCAAAATATCTAGCAATCAAACATCAACCTCTAATTGGGATCTGGGTCATATGATGGAACGTAGACAGATCCAACGTTCCTGCAGGGCCGGTCGTTAGCCATGTACCTGTGTAGTTCATATCTTCTATGGAGCACACGGTTCTTAAATGCTGGCATGGAAGCGCACAGACCTGCTTATCTCCAGAGGCTTTCGAAGACCGAGCTAGTGATCTAAGATCTTCGACCTCACTTTTTGATTCTGCTAGCTATGATTCGTGATGGTCGTGAGGCCCTCACTCTACCTTTAAAGTCGAGCTGGGAAGTGTGGAGTCTCTCCAGTGCGAGTTATTTCCCTACTTTTGCAATCGATCGTTTAAATATGTGACCGTCTATTTTCTGGGTGAAAAAGTTTTTGGGTAGCTAACAGCCTTTACATAGATCACTATCTCGGATGAGGTACATCAGAGTCTACGTGTCAACTACTCTGAGCGTTCGCTACCACTATGCCTGGTCTGTCGATATCTCCCATTTTCCTTCATCAGTTCAATGCATCAAATGACACCTTCGCTATCTAATTGGTGTCTTTTGGCCACTGTTCGCTGTGACTGCGAGTCCCAATATACTTACAATATTCGTTGTTACATCGAGTGCGACGAGCCAATCATTGCTGTAATCATCATATCCGTACGTGTCTTGTTCATCGCCTTCGCGGCTTTAAATAAAGCCTGAAATATGAGCCTTCCATTCTAACTGCCATAGCGCATAGCATTGGTTCCACAGAATTCAACATTGGAAGGTCGTCATTCGATTGGCTCTTGTATGAAACGCCGCATACGTCTCCTTCTAGATTGGGCAACAGAACGTTGTCTGAGAAAACTATGCCGCCCCAGCGGTTGCACGCATGTGGAGTGATGCGTTCAGCCGTATCAAGGGTGAGCGTCCAAGATATTTTATTTCAAAACCCACATGAGCAATAACGGGGTCCTATGATTCTCAAAATTATTCGCTTCAGCTCAATGAGGATACCCAAGGTTTTCAAAATACATAAAATGCCAGAACCGCTTGTATTAAGGGGGATCCCCACTTCTGCACTGTGAAAACCCGTGCACCGTGATGAACTCCACGGGGGACATACTTGAGCTCGGTCGGGTGATTTGGAGCCTTAATGTAAGTAATACCTTGTTTGCTTCCAGCTAACTACTTATAATATCTCAAGTACGCCAATGGTCCGCATTCTCCTTCAAATTGTGTTGGCTATAAAATTCACTGATGATATCGTCCGCAACGTTGTTGCAGTGGCTGTTACTTCGTTTTGGGTAGGCACGCATGAATCACTCTCCATTCAACTATTGACCCACATCACCGCAGGCATATGATTACTTCCTCACATTAGCCGATGAGGTACATTTGCTCTAATTGCTCGATAGCTATACAGGCTCAGAGATCTAAACCATTCCAGATTGCATTTTTGACGCAGTCACAGTGGAAATGGGCGAAGTTGCTTTACATCGTCTGCCGATACCTTACCTGCGGTTACTTGTCGTTAACGATGCTTGGCAAGCACAACCCTAAATGTCATTAATCATTTTATTCATGATACTCACAGTGGCATTTCAACCCATGATGTCGATTCACGTGAGTATTTCAGCGACCGTGAAACCGCACCTCAACGTATTATGACAGATGTGCCGAGTGATGTATTCCGTAAACACCTGTACGTTTTTCTCGTTCGTTGAAGCAAATTCATCTCTGATGGAGACCCGACATAGATCTAGGAGGTGGAATTCTGCTGTGTGCCGAAGGTTTGTTGTTTCATATCTCATGTCTGTAGACTCATTAATATCAATGGATCATAACCTGCAAGGTGTCTTCTTGGCCCGTGCTTGCGCAATTTGGGAATTTAGGAGGCGTATGGTGGTTCTGTTCCTGATAACCGGGGCGGTTAGTCGTAAGCTTCATTGGAATCCGTCCACGTCAATTGAATTTCAACCATTAGATGTATGTTATTGCTGCTGCTATATTTCTCTCGATCGGCCGATCCTCACCTACGAGTGTGTTTCTCTGGATGTTCAGACAGTACTTCTTGCGCTGAAATATTCTTGCAGTCACCAAGTCTCCTATCCCTGCTACGAGCTGTCTTGACACTGGCGAGGGCAGCACCATCATAATCGTCTACGTGATATTGGCTGTAGCGGAGATACGTGAGTACAACCTCATTTTTTCTATGGTAATTGATGGTCTCTCAGAAATATGGGTGTTTACCGTTTACAAAGCCGCCGCAAGCTACTGGCGAGAGGGAACCAGAAATCGTTTGTTAACACAGCTGATCCACCACAATATCGTTTATCTGACCTGCGGACTCAGTGAGTTACTTTCATACTGTCAGATTTCTAAGTGCATGCGCAGATTTTCTGAATTATGACACAAAGTCTTCTCGGTCGTAGTCATATTGACGACAGCGCTTGCCAAGGTCAGTGGGGCGAAAGATGGATAAAGTAATGTGTGTTGACGACAAGTAAACCTGACAGACACCTTACGGCTTCATGATCGTGAAGTTTGTACGCATCTGGCAAGTAACTGTGCATGCCTTTCTTGTGACAAAGATGTACCGTGGACTTTGGAGAGCAGATCGTCGGAGGGCTTTGCTAGAATCTGTTAGCTTCTCGCTGGGAACTTTTCATGCTGCGCCTGGAATGTCAGCTCAGGCGTAAAATTTTCACCTTTCCCCCATTCTTTTTGAGCGAAGGAAATGGCATGTCCATTGTTCGTCACGACTACGCATCGGAGGCTGTCGCCTGTGATACATTGTTTAAAACAGCGGCTGCCCCACAAGAAATCAATGTCTTGTGCACGAGGAAGACGCTCAAACTCGCAGCATCATTCTAGTTAACCGACCTAAGCTTTGATAAGTTGTGCATCTACGTAGAACGGTCAGCGGGAACGGTGGACCAGCTGGGGCACATCATTACACTGAGGCATTTGCACCCAAAGGCTTGGGCAAGCTTGCGACCTTACCCTCAAGTAGACAATACCCAACGATTACCGTTCTTAAAAGTCTGTTATGTGCTGCTGCTGGACCGATCACCCCGAGGCTCTTCTCGAGAGCAATGCTCACCAAGATCGGGATCGGGGTTGAGTTCTCGTGGGACGAATGGTTTAAAACACCTCCCGAATGAGGAGAAACTTCAAGTGCTGCAGAGGACTCTAACTGAGGCGAGAATTCTAAAAAAGTCAGACTATGCGAATATCCTTTTGGATCTTGAAGACTCACCGACTTCCGAGAGCCGTGTAAGACTGGTAATGAGTTCGAAGGGGAAGTGGTAACAAGGAGATGTGGATATGAGACGCATCGAAATACGACACGAAGCTATTAGGAACAAAAACGTTGTGCGAGAGAGACTTTCGGAGAGGTTCGGTCGTGCTTGGAGCGGGGAATCAATGTCTAAGATTCTGCTGCTGGAACGAGAGTACAGGCTTCGTATATATACGTTTTTCGATGATGTTATTAGTCTAAATTGAGGGCGGTAGCATGTGGAACAGCGAAAATAAGCAGTGAAAGTACGCGGATCGTGAAAACGAGCATGTGGCAAGATAAAGAAAAAGAGTCAAAGGAGATTAAGAGAATGTATCCATGTAACTTGGGCGCGAAGCGTCAAGCTTGTGGCAGCTTCGACATGGCAAGGGTTCTCACGCAAACGGTCGACCGTTTTTTCAAAGACCGACTGACCGTTGGGACCGTTTCAAAAAATCACGTGAGATGTTGACGGTCACGTGACCCGATCGAAGTTTTCACTTACAAGGTCAGTCGGCGAGGGCGTCAGAACACGCGCGTTCGTAAACGACGAACATGCGCGGACGGTGCTGTCTCCAGCCTTTCCAGTGACCAGACCACCCACACCTGTTTAACTTCTCTTCCCCTCTGGCACTGAAGGTGAGTGAGTTCAAGTTGAAGCAGCGCGAGAACACGAGTCGACAATGGCATTGCATTGGACTCTCGACTCGACAACGGTGACGTGAAGACGGAGACAGACAGAGACGGAGACGGAGACGGAGAAGGCAGGAACGGAACGGAGAATGGAACAGGGAGGGGGGTAATTAATTAATTAGTAGGGGGGGAGAAACTCGTAGTCCAATCATCAAAGAGAAATGGGACGTGAACTTTGTGAATTGAATTGTGCGAATTGGAACTGGGAAGAGCTGGGTAAACAGTCGAGTGACCAACAAGACGAGATCCGCGACTCACAGAACGAAGAACAAAAAAAGAGCTGCTGCCGTTCACAGCTTCTGCAAGTAGTTAATCCTCAGCCACTCCTCGCCGTCATGAGAGACAATTCGGTCGCGGGGAGTGGTTGGGTCGGTGACGAAGCCCTTGAAAAGTCGAAAAAGCACGGTATCGTCCGACTTGTGAACTGTGGTGCGTGAGACCAGCAGCTTCGAGAATGCTTCCGTTTCAAGCAGGTCTGTCTCTCCTGGTCCCTGCATGAAGACATGCTCGTAAACATGCTGGACAGTCGCCAGGAACACGTGGGGGTGGAACATTCGGCCCTCCGAGAATATTCCTCGTGGCTGGGGCCAGGGAGGCAGGTCCTCGCCAGTGGCCTTGGAGGACTGCTTGACACCGTCTGCGCAGTACCCCTTCTTGTGGTTGAGAGGTGAGTTCTCGGGGCCTGGATACATAATTGTTTGACAGCGGGAGCACGTCTGTGCCTTTTGAGGCTGAATGAAGACAATGATTTGATGGTCAGCACGAGTAAGGTGCGAATGTCGGATACAGTGACTGACCTTTTTGCCCGGTTCTTCCTTCATGAGTGAGACAACGGAACAGTGGTGGCGCCAAAACGACTCGCTGTTTCAGTGCGCTGTTTGTTGAATGTCAGAAAAGCAGCAGGAGAGATGGAGAAACAAAGAGACTCACAGGTATAGTCATTTTTGGTGATTTTGCTCATCAACTTCGGCTCGATGTCGCCCAACGCACGTAGGAGGGCTTGTGGGTTCTTCTGGACAACTGACTGGCCCATTTTCTTCGTGAGACGGCAGTTGTACTCTTCTGTCGCCAACACCCAGCGCTTCGAAGTCATTTGATAAGACAGCCATTTGAACTTGGCTCGCATGTCCATAAACAAGTAGAACTCGTCTGAATTTTGAAAGGTAAGTGAGCGGGGATCAACACCTGTGGCGATGGAGAATAGATGCTGAGATCGGGTCTGGCCTGTTGCCAGTGAGGCAGCAGTGATTGAGTTATTGATGCCTGCACTGGTAAGTGCTGGGCAATCCGGGGAGAATTTGGGAGGAAGTTTGCTGGTACTGGTGGGCACGATTGAGTTGTCGATGTCGGCACTGTTGATTGAGTTATTGATGCCAGCACTGGGAGGCATTGGGCAATCCTGGGAGAATTCGGGAGGAAGTTTGCTTGTGGTGGGCATGATTGAATTGTTGATGCCAGCGCTGGTAACTGCTGTGCGACCCTGCAAGAGAACTCAGTGGGGTGTAAAAAACTGAGTGGGCGTGAGTGTGACATACCCCTTTGCTGGACTTGGTGTCTCGCACCAAGGAAAAGTACGTGTCCAGTCGTCCATCACCTGGGGCTGCACTAGGAACTGCTGAGCCCGACAATGCCAATGTCTGTAATTTTTTGATGGTGCCCCCACTGGCATCCGCTTCGTCATCCGAGTCCAATGAGATGCAAACAGCCTTTCTCTTTGACACTGAAGGTTGCTGCATGAAGTGAAAATGAGATGCATGAAGTTGAATGAAAGGGTTGTTACTTACCATTGGTCTTGAAGCTTCAGCAGGGAGTGTGAGAAGTGCAGGGTCAATTTGCCACTCGTTGATGATGACATTTCGACTGGCAAGAAAAGCGAGGTCAACGTCCTCGCCCGTGACAGGGTCAACAGAGGAATCGAAGGAGTCAAGTAAGCCTTTCTCGACGTTCTCCTCCTTGATCAGGAGGCCGCCGAATGTCGCTACATGATCTGATGTGACTAGACCGAAAGTCTTGCCTGAATCCACATCACGTAGTTCAGGGAGAACCTGAAGCTGAGAGCCAGTATTATTTTGCTGGAGTGTGTTGTGAAGCCTCGCCACGTAGTTGCAGAGTCGGAGGTGATGTGAACTGTTGGTGAACTTGATGAATGGGGTGGTTTCGGACCTGCTGAAAGCAACTCGCATGTTGCGACGGAGGACGAAATCATGGCCGAGGGCAGTGAGCATTGTCACACCGCTTGGCTGTGCTCGCTGAAGGGAATTCCACCCTTTGTGAGATCCCTCAATCCGACTCCCTGTCAGCTCTGATGCCTTGGATGCTGCGCTCAAGGCACCCTTTGCGAACATGCTTCAACTGTTCTTGGTGAACCTGGATCGTTGTCATCAGTAGCAAGTAGTGCCAGCCTAGAATGAAACTTACTTTCTGCGCGGCAGCTGACCAAACACCTTTTTTCGGCCCATTTGTTGAATGCCATGGTGAGCCTCTGTTCCTGCTCTGCTCGGTCCCAGTATTGTGCAGGCTGGCCAGTGCTCAGCATGTTTCTTCAGAATGGCACCCATGATGTCAGCGGCGACAGCACCTCGATACGGGCTTTTGCTGGATTGGAGCATGACGGCAATGTACCTTTTTTAAAGTGCACATGAGTAGGTAGAATTAAGTGGATGCATAATACACTGGGGCACTTACCTCGCACCAAAGTGCCAGACATCGAGTTTTGAATCCGTCTCTGGCATTGCAGAGATCACTGCATTTCGCACTTGGCAGCAATTATCGGCAACCATCATCCTGGGCTGGGGAATGTTGAGAATGTCGTGGCGGTGCTTGAGACCTTGAAGGAGTTCGGTGATCTCTGCATTTGTGCGTGTCTGGCAAAAGCGCTGCATACAGAACAGAAGGAAATATGTCAGCGAAACACCTAGGTGAGTCATTGTCCAAACTTACCCATGAAATAATCTGATTTTCCTCATTCAACACACTCAGTATCCCTGCCTTTCAACTCCTTAGACTTTTGGCGATCTTTGTTGGTAAGCGTGGCTTTACTTGCTGCTTTGAATGTGTTGTCGAGTGAACCGCATATGGCTGCCAGGTTTCGAATCAGGGTGCGACAATGATTCAAGCCTAACTGTAAAACTAACCTGATAAAGTTTTCAGATAGGCTCCGCTCTCCCTTTGCCTTGTGCGCACACAGAAGTCTAGGAAGACTTCTGTGATCATCTCGCCCGATATCGATTTGTCAGCATATCCAAGTGGGTCGCTGGCGACTGAGAACGCCTGTAGCATCTGAGCACCAGCAGTGCTCTTGCCACCAGAGAAATAGTTCGTAAGTTGGTTGTTCACCCTGCAGGTGGGCTGCGCGTGGAATGCCTCAAGGTACTCAAGCATTCGCCGTTTGTGCTCCAATAGGTGGAGCTCTTTGTGCATGCCGAATAAGGCAGTAAGTAAGGTTTCTACTAGTAGGCACAAATGCACTCACGTCTGACTCTTTCTTCCAGCCCTGCAGAGGTTGTTGACGGGCGCATCTCCACTAACAAATCGAAGAGATCGCGTGTCAGGGCGCAACGGTAGAAAAATATCGGGATGCCACCTGTTCGTTTACGTGTCAGGTGCGTGGGCTCCGAACGTCTAATGCATGAAACTCACGAGGAATCCGCCAGTGCTCCCATGTTCTCCAGTATGCAGCGCTTGTCGTTGCGAAACAATAACCCTCCAAGTCATCAGCTGCCTGACTCGCATGGCCTCCAGCATCTTCACCTCCAGGTATAATGTTCTTGTTTTTTCCTTTCGTCGTCTTGGCTGAATCCTTGCACGTGTTGCATCGCAGTTGGGCACCAAGTGCTGTCTCTTCACAGATAAGACCATGGAGCTCGCGTGCACCCGTACTTGTCCATCCTTCCCAAGTGGTCGCCTTGTCGGAGCCACATCGAGGACAGGTGGCAAGCTGCGGGTAGTAGAATGGGTGGATGATGTTGAGGGGCTTGATGTACTGCGTCGCAGGCTCAATGGCTTGACATCCGAGTCCCAAGCGTTTTTGGACATGCAGGTAAGACGGAGGCACGAATCGAAGCCCGAGCAATGGGACATTGAATCCTAACTTATCTGTAGGCTCAATTTTCTTCGAACGCGGTCGGCTCTTCTCCCACAGGCACTGCACGTATTCAACAACCTCTGCCTCCCACCTCAGCTGAAACTCTGGACGTGGGTGGTTCTTATGGTTGCGGGACTCTTTCCATATTCTGACTCGTTTTTCGACCTGTGTTTTAATCCGTGAGTGAGTCTGTCAATTCGACGATTTCTTCGAAGGCCGAACACTCACGCTCACAGTCCAGTTTTTCTCAAAGGCATTTTTCTCAACAGGCGAGACAGCAGCCGAGTTCTTGAGGAGATTGAGGACTACTTTAGGCTCAAATACTGACATGACTGGGACATGCAGTGTGATTATACTTGTGTACTTGGTTGGGGTGGAGCCACAGACATATTTTAGGGGTCCAGCCCTAACTCTTCAACCTTAACGACTTTCATCTACCATGCTAGCACCCTTGATCCCCGCTACATAAATATATTGCTGCTGCAAGCGAGCCGCCGCCGTTCAATGAATATTGTCTTGACTTCTGATTGGTGGGTTGAAATTTTGAATTCAACACACCGCTGTTGGGGGGTGCACACCGATCGTGTAAATTCAGGGAAGACTAATTACTAGTACCCTACACAGCTCAACACTCAATGGCCCCGCACATTCACGTTACCTCCTCCAGGTCTACTGAGGGGAATGCTACTAGTAGCATACATGCAAACATGGAGAATGCGCTTAATGTGTACACCGGCGGCAGATGCTCAGATGCCACCAATGTCAGACCTCAACTCGCGCCGGATATCCAGATTCATCAGGCAGACATTGCCCACTTCGTGGAAACTGGGTTTGACGAAGAAGTTAACTCGTTTGCAACCCGCTCGGGCTTTCAGCCAGCCATCATTAAAGACATCTACACACACGTGAAAAGCTTCAGAGAGACAAAGAGAGTGGTGAAAGTCATGCGCCTCGCTGCAATGGAGGCTGCCAGAGTCGAGATTCAACACTTGAAGAACGAGGCCCGGGGGGTGCAAGAGGACTCGGACTCGGAGGGCTTGTATGAGAGGCCGGAGAAGGCCAAGGCAGACCCCAAGGAGGAGGAAAACGAGTGAATTGGCAAGTAACAACATGCACCATAACACTTGTACTATGAATGTATTGACTCAGAGCGGGATTCACAATTTACCGTAACTAAGCAATAAACATCTGTCGAAAATTATGTCAGGATGTAAGCTAATGCGAAGGAGCAGCGAGTTCACCTTGAGAATATACACGGTCTTGACACACTGTCATCAATGCCGGCGTGAAATCGGGTCCATTAAATTCTGTAAACATCGCCGTTATCAAAACAGAACTCCCTTTAACTGGGGGAAGATCATTCTCACCCATTTAATCAATTTTATAACCGGTTCACACTAAAAATGATAGGGTAAGTCACTCTGAACATAGCAGGTACATACTTCAGTAGCGCTGCAACCCATTCGCACTAAAAACGATAGGGTAAGTGACTCAGAACATAGCAGGTACATACCTCGGTAGCGCTGGACAACCTCGACCAGTAAGTCAAGCTGCTTCCCCTGGGATCATTTCCCGGCATCGGAAGTCAGACCCCTGCGAACCCTTGGAATTTCCTGGTCCCGCCTGCGGCGAGCCTCCCCCCTTGCCATGACCAATTTTTCATCTGGTTCACGTCAGTGAGTCACATGGTCGGTTGGATAAATCAAACGTCTTCGTCTGAAGTCATAGTCGGCGTATATAGAATCCTTGAGGAAGACCGCGCCACTTGACGATCAAAATGTCCTACTTGTCTCCAAGCAGCTAACCAATCTGAACCGACGACCACATCATCGTGCATCATTAATCATTGGTTGATGTCAGAACAGCCGTGAACGTAGATCCGACGGTGGGCAGCCAAACGAAAGACCAACGCCCACTGACACCAAGCTGTTCAAAAGCGCGCTATCGAAAGAGACTGAAACCAGGAAGCAACCAATGAACGATTGCATGGTGAGGATAAAGCGGTGAGCTTGAAACGAGAGCAAAACTCCAACCTGGTCTTTACTTGTGCACTGATCGACCGCACCTTAGCTAGAAGAAAGCTTGAGGACACCGCCACAGCACAGCAAATGACAGATTCGGCCCCGATTCAATAAAAGTGAAAAATTAGTGGAAATCCAGTTCACATTGTAAAACCCACTAACTAGTGTTAGCGGGAATTGCTGCTTGACAAGTACTTAATGTGCCTGCAGTGGTCTCGACTGGCAAAGTATGGTGTCAGTCGTGCGTCTGAACCAGTTACACAGTGCGACCATCATGATCCATGCATCATGAGGCTCTGAGCGAGGCGATCCATGGAAATCTTGCTGCTATATATCTAGTACTAATTCTCAAATGCTTGCTGGAACCTTCTATTCACCTGTTGGGTGGCTAGGCCACTTGAAAATGTCAGTCACAGATACCTTCAGTTTGCAGTTGGCCAAGGTATGTAATCTGATTGTGCTCTGCTATCCAGCACTTCTCTAATATTAATGTCTCTAATAGTATACTAATGGTGAGATTGGCTTGATGACAATGCTTATCGTTATTCACAACTTTGCTTTGCTTCAAAGTCGCTGCATTGGCAATTCTAGTAAGTCGTGCTGTATCAGTCTCATTGTAATTCTAATGTATCACCAGATTTATGACTACTTTATCACGTTACACTCAGAAGTTAGGAAAGTCAGCCGCCCATATCTCAGCGCTGATTGTTCTTGTGTGTAGGTCCAATGGACCTAGGGGCGGAAGTGGGGGATTATTCACATTGTCTTTACAGTTTCACGATATGTACCTTTTGCTGGTTCATTTATGACCTCATACTGTGAGCAACACCAGTACGCACTATCACACAAAAGCTGATTCCTGACCAGCCGCTGTCAAGATGTGGGGCACACAAGATGTGAGTATACTTTCAATCTGTGCTCCTCACAATTCACATAAATGTAGTGCACACCCTTTAACAATGCTTTAAATGGTATGTTCAGACGGTCTTCATGACATGGCTTCACACTGACATTTTGCAGGCATGCATTTCTTGGGCATCGTTGCCTCGGAAGGTTAGGCTTTTGCATACCATGTTACAGTGTGCATTTACTTTCAACCAACAGGATTATTGATTGCCAGAGTCTATGCCTTCTCTGGCAACAAGAAAGCTTACCGTATTATTCTTCTCTCCTTTGGCCTGGTACAATGATATCTCCACTTCCTTGTGCACCACTAACCTGTGTGGCGCAGGCTGTCCTGGCAACATCTGTGATTCTAAGTGCTATTCATTCTGATTCAGTAAACCCGCCTTGTGCATTCGAGGGAACTCGTAGCAGTGCCTTCCCGTATGGACTCTTGATGTTATTCGAGATTGGTGAGTCAACAATTGATTCAAAATTCCTTACTTGATAATTCACTTCTAGTTCTCATGTGCACCACTGTATTCTTGAGATATCGACACTATCTTGATTCTCCTGGCAAGCTAGTGAAGGCTGTCTATAAAGATGGATTGCTCTACATGTTCTGCATCATGTGTATGAATCAATTGAAATTATTGATTTGGTGTTGACATGCCTATAGTGATATCAACAGTCAATGTGATCATTATTGCTGTGCTTCCTGTGAGTTCTTTCCTTTTTCCGTTGACTTGAAGAGCTGAGTAAATCCCCTAGCTCTCGTACAGCGAGATCCTAAACCTGTTAGTCTGGTCGAGTATATATGTAGATATATATCGTCAAAAACTCATCATCATTTATAGACCTCAGATTGTTGCGCACAGTGTTCTTGCTTCTCGAATACTTTTCAATCTTCAAGTGACCAGGGATAGGCAGGCCATCTCTACCTACCAAGGGTCATTTGCAATGGAAACGCTATCAACTCAACCTGAGTTTCGAGCATGGTCTAGAGGTGATGACCCACTTGTTGGTGCTGGCCACCCAGATCAAGCTTAGACCTTTCTGTGGGTAACATGCATATTGCTTACCATTTGAGTTTGCTGATGATGATTTCCGCTCTTTGTCATAGTTCCCGCATCCCAGTGGTGAACTACTCCACTTCCCATTTATGTGCGTTCTCAGTGTTTTGAAGTAGTAGTGTGTTGTGTCAGTGGCTCTGGACAGACTATTTAATTGGTTAACACTTCAAGTTGTGAAGTTCTCCCCTTTATTAAATGGGTGTGATGCAATGAACTATTTTGGAATGCATATCGTGACAACCTCAGGCTCCCTAATGACTCTTTCTTAAACCCACAGTCCATCTGTTACAGCATTCGCGTCCTATCACAATATTTCAAGACTCATCAACTGATCCTGCAGCCACTGGCAGCCACTATGATTCTAGCTTCCCAACGAGGATGCACATTGCGATAATTCTTGTCGAATGCACACAATCAATAACCACGAAAAACCGGTCACACTTCATCGCGTCAGTATCTTATTAATTTAAGTCATGCTTGTGCCCTGGGGCCCGAATAGCATCAGATAGGTCATGGCATGTTGTGGAGTTTAAAAGTTCATTTATTAAGGGATCTTTACAGTACGAGTAGGGTACTACTGACACCAAGCTGTTCAAAAGCGCGCTATCGAAATAGACTAAAACCAGGAAGCGACCAATGAACGATTGCATGGCGAGGATAGAGTGTTGAGCTTGAAAGGAGGGCGAAACTCCAACATAGTCTTTATTTGTGCACCGATCGATTGCACCTTTACTAGGGAAGCTGAGTAAGGTCAGAAAAGCAAATGACAGATTCGATGCTGATTCAATAAAAAGTGGAAATCCAGTTCACACTGTAACTAAAGTTAGTGGGAATGATCCCCAGTGAGCATTGGCTGTGCCTGAATACGGCTGAATATGTTGAGATGAGAATTATGTTATGACCACCATTCACTCTATGAGCAAAGGGCAAGACAAAACCACTAGGGACTCGGTCATAGTAGATGTGGAACAAGATAGGATTGGAGAGGGAATGTCTAAGTCCTACACTGAGTAGTAACAAAGAGGTTAAGTCTAAGGAGTACTACTGACTACAACAAAGACTTTATACATAACATTGAGTAGGAGATATCTGAGTCCGAAACAAATCAACCAATGAGAAAGAAGTGGTACGATACTGCGGATGACGCGATGATGACTGATGATATATAAATGATGAGGTCAGAGATGGAGATGAAGTGAAAGAGTGGTCTAGACTGTGATAGTGTGAAAGGGTGAAGAGGTGAAAGGGTCAAGGGTCACGTGACTGGAGTCATTTAGGAAGCGTAGGAGGGAAGTTTAGGAAAGAAAAGTGATTTGTATGCGGAATTCATGACATTACCCCCTCTCTAGGATGAGCGTCCTCGCGAATGAAAGATGGTCGGATGTTAGATTGTCACCATGACAGGAATTCAGGTGTGGAAAGAATGGAAGAGCGAATGTGAGAAGATTTTACTGCATCAGGGTGTCGTGAATGGAAATTTGCAACTTCTAATGGCGCGTTCTTTACATCTTCTTCCGACTGCCATGTCGACTCTTCTTGAGAATATCCTCTCCACTTCACTAGGTATTGCAGTTTTTGTTGGTGCATATGCGACTCTAAGATCTCTTCTACTTCGTATTCGGGGTTTTCGTCAACAATCTCGGGAGGTGGGCGTTTAAGTGGAGGGCGAGTTACGAGTTGAGAGGATTGATGAGGAGTGAGTAATTATACGTGGAAAATGGGATGAATGTGATAACTGATGGGAAGCTTTCAATTTGTAGTTTAACTTGCCGATTTTTTCCAGGATTTCAAACGGACCCAATCGACGATCTGATAATTTTCGGTTTGGACGTTGCTGTTTGATGTTTCATGCGTTGAGCCAAACCTTGTCTCCGATTTTGAATTCTGGTGCGTCTTTCACATGGTGATCATAGAAGCATTTCATCTGATCATTGGCAATTTCTAGCATTGCCTTCACTTCTTTCTGCGCTTCTTCTATTTCTGCTACTCGTTGATCTGCTTGGGGAACGGTGTTGGAGGAATTTGGAGAGATGATGAATTCGGGATTATAGCCATATAAGACTTTGAACGGGGATCATCCGGTACTTGTGACAGAGTTGTTGTGCGTGAATTCAGCGATAGGAAGCCATGAAGCCCAGTCATTTTGGCGATATGAGATGAATGTGCGCAAGAATTGTTCTACTTCTTGGTTTATGTGTTCTGTTTGTCTGTCGGTTTGAGGATGATACGCCAGTAGACATTGACCACTGAGTTCCTATTCTTTTCGATACTTCCTTCATGAATCGTGCTACAAACTGTGTGCCTCTGTCCGAGATTACTTTTTTTGGGGTTCCATGATGTTTCCATACGTATTTGAGAAATAAGTCCACAATTCCTTTTGAGTCAATGTCTTTGGTCATAGGTGCTAGGTGCGTTTGTTTTGTGAATCTATCTACGACCACAAATATACTATCGCATCCTTGAGATATAGGGAGGTCGGTGATAAGATCGCAAGTGATGGTTTGCCAAGGTCCTTCTGGGATTCATTGGGTTTTAGAGGACCATGGGGTTTACTGGGAAAGACTTTGGTCTGTTGACATCTGTCACAACCATCTATATAGTCATTTATCCATTTCTGCATCTGAGGCCACCAATAGTTCCTTGAGATTAATTCGAGCATCTTTGCTCGTCCCATGTGACAGGCTGCAGGAGAGTCGT
>JABCPV010000259.1:0-57105 GCA_016584345.1 Suillus ampliporus
CAACCCAGGTGATGCGTACGATGTGGATGTTGTGTGCAGCCAGGGAGGAGAACGGAAGGGTTTGAGCTTTGGTCGTCTGAGGTGAGTAAGGTAAATATCCGGGATTGGCAAGCGCGTTCGCCGTGCTTTGGTTGTCACTAGACATCTCTCAAGTTGCAAGTTGAACAAGCACTGCACGTTGAGGCAAAGTTTTGGTTGGGGGTAATGTGGGGGAAATGTCAAGTAAAGGACGAAATTTCACGTCATAACCATGATATAACGAAGCAGCTCTTATCGTACTTTTTGTCTGAGCAAGGGCATCTGCAAAACCACTGAAATGAACGCTTAGCTTAAGCGTGTTACACACAGGTGATGCGGATATCCGATTGGTGGATCTATCCGCAAGACGTCGGCAAACGCAGTCTTACGGAAATCGATCGCTTCAAGTCCTTAGATCAATGTTATCTAAGCCGAGATACTATTATCACACTGTGACTAGTAAATGCCATGAACTTCAGTGCAACGAGATCACTTACTTCCTGAGAGCGGGACACAGCCGCGGCACCATCAGCGTCAAGTAAGCAGGTCAACGGACGAGGTGACGCACAGGCTAATAGACAAACAAGTGGAAATGAGTGGTATTAGGTACACGCGGAGATACGACCGCAGGACGTTTGGTAGGCAGTTTTGGTGTCACGTGATATGTTCGAGTTACCTTGAGGACATCATGCACTAGCTGGATCTTGTTCCAGTCGGCTCAATTTTGTATGACTTGTTACGCAGCTTTGGGACTTGGTGACTCTCGTCAGCAAGATTAATGAAGCGGTTGACAGCCTGAAAGACCTTGTATATCAAACATGTGATTGTATGTCTCACATGTCTCACTTAGTACCAGGCGAAGCGACAAGAAGCGCTCGAAGCACTTGAACAAAGAAAATCTGTCATGATAAGATCCATTATGTATTCAAGTAGTCCTTCCTTCGTAAAAATAGGTGGTTTCGAAACGAGGCCGGCATCAAGAGTTGCTTGCGTCGCAGTGAGATCTTCACCAGGTGGAATTGAATGAGAGTGCATTGCAATGCCCGCAGCTTCACAACGCTGCTTGTACACTTGAAAATCGGTCCTTTACTCGCGAACAATGTCCGTTCGCAGTGTCGAAGTACCTCCGCGAAAGGTGTGCTTTTGGGCTGGTTCACCAGCAGCCCTTACGCAAAGTTAGAAAAAAAAACAATTGAAAAATAAACGAATGACTTACTTGCACAGGTTACAGACCCGTGCCGTGATCAACCGAGAGTGCAAGTCTCGAAGATCGTAGTCTGAGGTCGAAGAAGATGAAGTCGAAGCCGATAAGGGTTCGCAATGCTGAACCACATTGGAACCGTTCGGAAGGACCGAGGACCGTTTCCGGATCGGTTCTGGCTGGCATAAGGACCGAACGACAAAGAACTGGACCAAAAGTCCAGTTCGAACCTTGGTTCGGGACTGGATCGCGGCAGCACTCTAACGACACTTACGTCATTTCAGGAGCTTCAAGATCAGTGAATCATGTGGACATCCATATAACACATGTGTATCCAAAAAAAAAGGCGCCGTGGCCATCTAAGAAACATGGATGCTTGCCATCTCAATAATTCTCGACGAGCATCTTTACTCTCTCCGCCTCGCTCGCCGGGGAGCATAAAAGCTCATCCAAGGTCTAAAAACAAGGATCTATCAGCATCCGCGAACACCATATAGCAGAACGATTGTAAAATAAAATGAAACATAGATCCCAATCCAGCAACTATATGACTCACCTGCCCCACCGATAAGAATCCATCTACAAGGACTCCAAGCATGCTCTTCAATGCCTGATCTCCCTCCAACGCGGCCCTCGCCTCCTCCCAAGTCATCGGCATCCGCCGCCTCACACCTGCCGCCTCCCTCTCTGCCTCTGTCATCAGTGCAGCGGGTGTAGCACAATCTTGTTCAATCAGCGGTGTTTGAGATTGGATCCCAAGGAGCCCAGCACCGAGGAGACTGGAGAGAACGAGGTAGGGGGAAGACGTGCCGTCTATACATTTGATTTCAAAGTGATTCTTCGACGCAGCGTTGGCGGGAGTTGTCGTGATGGATGCAGGCTCTGGTTCTACTTGCGCAGTCGGAAGACAAAATCGCACGGGCACTTCGCGGTTATCCCTTCCCCACGCCACCCATGTCCCGCCGCTCCAGATCCCGTCGAGCATGCGTGCATAGGATGCACGTAGGGGAAGCGTGAAGGCACATGCAGCTGGGAGATGGTTGAGTAAACCCGCTAGAAAATTGTGTTCGAGAGAGGTGAGATTGTTCAATGCCTGGTTCTTGTCATTCGCTGGCAACTGGCTCAGACTTTGAAGTCCAGATGGTTTTCCGGAACTGACAGGGTGCACAGATATGTGAGCATGTGCTGCACTGCCACCTAGAGAGCGTAAATCAGAGAAGATATAGAGACAATCAGCTGCGGGAATAGTACGCACAGTTATCCAAATTTAACCTTGGTGCAAACGTCGCACGAAGCCCGTGTCTGCTTGCGACGTTGGCGATCGTCTCCCGTGTGTGTACTAGCGCATCAGCAGCTTCAAGAGGTGGTAGTGGACCCGTCACGATCTCGTACTATGTTGCAGGATGCAGTTGGCACACCAGAAATAACGAACAAAAGGTTGGGATCACAAACCTGCCCTGGCGCTGCTTCAGAATGATACATCATCAGTTCGATCCCACTATCGGTGAGGGCATGTGCGATCTCCTCCATCGCTTCTGTCTCCTTGGTTCCTGAAGCCAGCGCTTGTGCGTTGTTCCACCCATGTGGATTGACGGCCTCGATCGGATTCGTGCTTTTGAGGAGGATGAATTCGCTCTCAAATCCAACGAGAAACGCGGCATTGTGAGATTTGGCGGTGCTGAAGGTCTAAATAAGTCCACATTCAAAGAATGTTAGAGAGGACGTACTCGACAATACGTTTCAATGTTGATCGTGGACACATTGGCACGCCCGTGCCAAGCACTCGACCTGGAGCAGGGACCTTGTCCTGGAACCAGCCCATAATACTTACATGTCCCGGTGCATAGGAACACAACCTGATGGATGACAAGTCCACCACATACAGGTACTCCCCTAGCGCCCCAAACCCGGATGCGATCCTGATACCTGCGATGCCGAAGACGCAGTGGGCGATTGTTATACCCGGTCTGGATGAGGCGAGAAGGCGCTGGAAGGATGAGAGAGGGAGAACGCGGATGCGAGTATTATTGATTAGATCAACCCAGGTGATGCGCACGGTGTGGATGTTGTGTGCAGCCAGTGAGGAGAACGGAAGGGTTTGAGCTTTGGTCGTCTGAGGTGAGTAAGGTAAATATCTGGGATTGGCAAGCGCGTTCGCCGTGCTTTGGTTGTCACTAGACATCTCTCAATTTGCGAGTTGGATAAGAAGAGGTTAAAAACAGATGGTCGGATCCAAAGCTGATCTAGTATCAGCTGCGTGACTGCAGCTCGGGCCGCTAGTTTCATAGTACTAGTGCCATAACTTGCCTTCAAACCGCTGGAAATATCGCAGTCCACAGACGAGTATTATATCTTTACTGGAGACGTCGCGCTGACTCGGAGTGCTGAACATTCCCGAAGCCACCAGTTGGCCATATGTTGTATACGATTTGCCAGGTAGTAAGTTTCCAGGAACAGACCAATGAGGAAGCAAAATCGTTCGTAGACATTCCCCAGACCCCGACGTACGTTTAAGTCCATGAGTTCTACCAGTCACTGTATAACCAATCTTCATCATACCGATGTCATATCATCGACGCCAATGTCGAATCAAGGATGCTTCGTAGATGTCGAATTAAATTGGTTGGTGGCCACCAGTCAAGATGAATTGTGGTATCAGCTATTTTATAGGTTCGTCGAGAGCAAGTCGGACGATGTTGGCAATGTCATTGCATCCTTCAAGTTCACGAATCACTGCTGGTATACGATTCACTGATTCTGAGGCTCGTGATTAAATGCAAGTGTCGTAAGAATTACCAAGATGTTCACAGCCTTTTGGTCGGTTATCAGCATCACATGTTGATCCCATCATAAATTTTATACGCTATCCAGCCCTTGGCATTATGATTCATAATGCCAAGGGCTGGATAGCGTATAAGACAAATGCCTCATGATATGCCCACAAAGCGCCACTCTCGACGCCAATCCTTTGAATATGGCCCTCGTCTCAAATGATCCCAGTTGGCAGCCGCTAATTGATTTTTTTCGTCTTTACAGCTATTTCGTTGGTTCGTGCGGAGCAACTTTATCATATGTTGGAGATGTCTTATTTTGTGGCTTTGCAGTTGCATCATGTGTTGCTGTCCTATACGATTGGGGTGAGCAAATATACTACTTGTCTGAGTTCTCGACACTTATGGTGTATCTACGGTATCTTCCAGCTTTGACACTCGGACAAGAGGTAAGTGAGTTGACGCCATTACCGGAGCCATCTCACTAAGAATGGTTTTTAGATTGAACTGATCTGGGTAAGCAGAATTCCATATCAGAAACATCAAATTAACTCGGGGCAGAGGCGACGCTGCTCCCTCATGACGGTCTTATATCTGAGTGTACGTAGGTCATGCCATAAGCGCATTTGGCAAGTGTGCTCACATCGGAACATTATAGGTTCGCTACATTGGAATGCCCTACTCTGCGTATGTCTGCGAGGTTAACAAGTTGGCACTGCGCTAATATACCACCTCTCACAATCAGTATCATGATGCTAGGTATGTCTCCTCGCTTGCACTCGTGTCTGTTTCTTCTGACTAGCGGGATGCAGCAAGTCTCCCGTCAATCTCGTTGACAGATACAGTGAGTATTGTGCACTGATCCCTGTCATTCTCAACTAAGTGTACTCGTAGGGGTGAGTGCATTTCTCCACGAAGTTGTTAGTTCAATGCAATAACTAGAATAGGTGTGAGTCCATCTGAAAGATCGAGTCCTCCGGTGGTCATGAGTAACTGTATTTTTCAGGCGCTATCGTTTTCCAAGCACAAGGGTGGACGGGGTACGTTGTCATGAATGTGATGCTTCCCGGTGAGCTACCCTAGCAATTGCAGTACCTCGGTGATATTGACTTATCATACCAGTGATCATGATCACTCGGATACATGCCATGTATCAGCAATCGAGAAAGATGCTCATCTTTCTCGTTGTAATCTTCCTGGCGATCGTGATCGCCTGTGGAATTCTCGTCGGAAAAATAGACGGCCGTGCTCCACGGGGTAAGCTCCGATTATGAAAGGCCTCAGCACATCAGGCTCATGGAACATGCACCAGACTCAGAGGAGCTTGCTCTCTCTGGCACCTATCAGTGTGTTTTCAGCTCAGAGGCAGACGGCCAACTTCTGAATGCCGGGATTTGGATACTCACCACTGTATGGGAGATCCTCGTCTTGTGTCTTTCTGTTTGGATTGCTATAAAACACTTCCGTGACCTGCAACGACCATTGACAGAATGGACCATTGGGGACTGTATTACGGTGTTAATCAAAACCCACGTGATCTACTTTGCAGCGTGAGCTCGTCTAGCTTAAACGTGATATTCTTTTGCGGCTGAATTTCCAAATGACCTAGCTTTGCTGCTGTTTCTTGCTTCAATCTCGGATTGCTGTCTCCAAAGATCTCGGTGCGTCGATCCTGTGACCGACATCTGTATCTAATCACTCTTCTTCATTTCCATAGAACTCAACATCCGTAGGATCTTTGGTTTATTATGGAGGTCTTCAAATTGTCGTGTTCCTGCAGCAGTTTGTACTGGGACCACGACTCATTCTTAGTGTGAGAGCCTCCGATGCTAAGCTCGTGGCCGACTCCGACGAAGGAACTTGCATGAGTACAATTGCCTTCCAGGAGCACGTACAAAATGTGTCAACCCACGGGGATGTGTAGCATCATGATGAGAAACAATCCAAGCAGTCTGCCCTTGTCGGGTCCTCTGCAGTGCAGGGAATGCGAGATCTTATTTGTAGTGACGTTGTGGTACTATGTACTGTACAAACCTTCGTATAGAATGCTGAACTTTACAGTAGTTTACAAAGAAATTATTTGCCCTATCTGTAGAAATTAGGCTGATAAATTGTAATCTGCTCGAGCCGCTACTGGTCGTTCGAACCTGAAGACCACTTGAAGATGCTCTGCGCTTTTGTTGCTGCACTCGACCAAAACATAGTGAGCAGCCCAAGTAAAATAGGTCTAAGCAGACCGATATTTATAAAAATTATGATGTTGCGTTGTATAGAAGTTTCTTATTTATTATGAACAGATTCCTTCGATCTCTTGCCTGCTCCCTCAGGTCGAAGATAGCTCCAGACACGTCCATGAACCGACATCCTCGTTACAGATCCCCGGCAACGTTGAGGATTCCACTACCTGCGACACGACCTGTCCGTCTACGAGAAATAATACGTTACATACCTCAGACCCCCACGCTCACAGTGCACCCAAAGATCACCCACACCAAAGAAAAAATCATGACTGTCATTAGAAACGAGATCGGATAGAAAGGCAGACATGCATAAAAATATGTATATACAGAAAGTAAAAGAACGCATAAACAACGACAAGAAGCAAACAAACCGATTCGACAATTCATCACGGGCTTGACGAAAAAGAAAAGAAAAAGGATAAAATAATTGTAATGCGATGCAATGCGTGGATGCGTGCATGGACGGGTGGTATTGGGTTGGGTTGGGGTGATATGCCATAGCGAAGGATATGAAAGGAAAAAGTTGAAAACGAATGCGTTGCGTCAAAGCGAGAGAGGGACACACAAGAGAAACAGACCCGAACCGTCCGATGCATGCACGTTCCACACCAACTGTACTTGATACTCGATACGCTTTATCCATTTTGAACCGCAAACAAAGGGAGACGGGTGCGGGAATAGAAAAAATACGCGCCCCTCACCGGCACCCCTCGACACTCGCTTATTCTGGTTTCATGCGATATAGCACAGCCGCCGCAGCGACGCTCAAGACGAGCACGCCGACAGCAGCCGTGAATGTTGTCGCTGGTGAGTGCAGCTGTATTCAACGCATCAGCACCTAGCATCCTCTTGCATGAAACGAAAACACTCACCCGCTGCGCGACCTCCGTCTGCGTCTGCATCTGTATCTGCGGTTTTCGCTCCACAGTATCCGTCCCCCCGGCATCGGTAATAGATGACTCTGGGGTAAGAGGTTGCACGCCCTTGTGCTTCTCTAGCTCGCTCTCTACCTCTAGCTCGCTCCCCGTAATCGACGGCCCAGGTGAAGGCGATCGTGACCGACCCAGATCATTCCCGTCCACGATTCCATTCCCGTCCCCATTCTTGTGTGCCCCGTCGTCCAAATCGATCGAAGACACAGATGTCGATCTCGAACGTCTTCGTCGTCGCGCTTTGCCCCGACCAGGGTTAGAAGCGACGCTCACAGGACTCGGAGGCGTCACCAGTCCACCACCTACAGGGTTCGTCCCGTTTGTGGTATGCAGCTTGAGGTCGCCGTTCTGAAGCCGTGCATGCGTCTGCGCTTGTACGTGCGAAGCCACGACAGTCGACACCCGTGAGTCTAGCCCAGTTTCTAGCCCGTCGAAGGCCCGGCGCAGCCGTTCGCGTTCCGTGCCCCATTCTTCTTGTACTGCGCTCCATTGCCCCTCCACACCCTTCTTCCACTCCGCCATCAGTGCCGTCAACCCTTCTGCAGAGGCTTGTTGCTGCTGTTTCTGTGCGCGAAGCTGCGCCTCTACGGCACTCTCTACGGCCTTAGCGAGCTGGGCCTCCACAGCTGCAGCGATCTGCGTCTCGAGCTGCCGGTCCGCAACCAGCGCCTCCAGCGCAGTGATCTTGTCCTGCAGCACGGTAATTGTGCTCTGCGCGGCAGCGTGCTGCGCCGCTAACGAATGGTTGACTTCGACAGCACTATCTATGCGTCCACTTAGAGCTGCTAGCCGTGTTGAGAGCTCGTCTAGTGCAGGGTGCGATGGCTGTGGCGAGGACGACCGTGGTCGTGGCCGTAACGTCGAGGGTCCAGCATCTGGTGCAGGGGCATTCGCAGGCTCGTCCTCATCCATTCCCATCCCCGTTGGCTCCGGTGTCCGCGGTCGACCAAGCTCCTCCCTCCTCTGCGCACGTTCCCGATCCTCCTCGCCCTCGTCCTGTTCTTCATTTTCGTCCTCCTCCTCAACACGTTCCAGCTCATGTGGGGTGATCGTATGAACGCTCGATGCATCATCATCATCATCTTGCCCACGGCGACCGCGCTCTATGTCTATGTCCATGCTGTTGTCGTGCTGGGTGCGCGAGGATGAAGCGTGGATGAGGTCGCGAAGAGCTGCGACCTCGGCTTTGATGGCCTCGTGCTCTGCGAGCATATCTTCGAGGGCGCGGACCTTGTCGACATGGCTTGCGAGGCTGGCTTGCGTCTCGTGTAGCTCTGTGCGGAGCTCGGAAAGGCCGGGGTGCTCCGCGGGAGGCGCAGGGGGTTCTGGATTTGTGGGTGCGGCGGATCCGGGTGCGGGTGGCGGTGCAGAAGTGGTCGAGCCTTGTTGTGAGCGCACGGGAGGAAGTGATTGAGGGAAGTGCGGTAGGTTTTGAGGCTGTGAGAAAGGGAGAAAATAGTCAGGTATGTAGGGATGCAGAGAAGAGCGGGAGACGGACCACAGAGCCACCGAGCGTATCGTGAATATCATTCATTGCAGTGCTTAGGGAGTGCAGTTCTGCGCCGGTCTCACGGCTCTTCTGGAGCTCGCCCTGGAGTCTACTTAATATGTGGTCAAAGGAAAGACCGTTTTTGCCCGGTGGTCGCATGCTGCCGCCCATACCACCGAGCTGGCTCTGGAGGGTCGGGCGGCGCTGTGGATGAGCAAAGCTAAAGTTACTACCGCTTGCGGATGATGAATTGGAGGGGGGGAGGATGGAGGGGATGGAGGGAGGATGAGAGGCGGATGTGGGGACGGCCTCTACGCGGGCGGCGAGGTGTGCATCTTCGTCTGTGAACACGCACATGACGCGGGCGGCGACTTTGTGGTGGATGGTGGTTTTGTTGTCTTCACCGATAATGTCGATACCGTATTCCTGCAAGGTGGTTGGATGGGTCAGACGGGGGATAATACGAGGAGACGTACCACGATATCATCATTTTTGAGCTCAAATGGCTCGGACTCGACGCCTTCCGGGCTGAGTCGCTCGCCATTGATGAAAGTGCCATTGGAACTTTTCACGTCTTTGATGTATATCTTTCACCAAAACCGTCAGTCTTTCCACCAAAAAATAGAGAACGAGACCCACCTTTCCACCGTCCTCCCATATCTCTGCATGTTGTCTGCTCAGTACTTTTGAGTCAAAGTAACCGTTTCTCTCTGCTGGCACTGTCTTTGCGTTTGTCTGACGCCCGATCTTTACGCGCTGGCCACCGTGGAGGGAGATATGTTTTGGAACAAAAGTGTCGTTGAGAGGGTAGAGATAGAGAGAAGGATATGGCGGGTGGGCATGCGGGGAGGAGAATGGCTGAGTCGGAGCCATCACAGCTAAAGGCGGTCAAGTAAATTATCGTCAATCCTTGTAGCCGCCTTCCACATCCCACTCAACGATTATGTAACAACTGCCTAATCCGTCCTACCTCTGCGCACGAACCTACCCGCTGCTAACGGCTTGATCTTCTTGAGTTTTTAACGTGGTAAGAGTCAATCAGACATGCATATTTAATTTCTAACACCATCGTGAGCAGTGTTTTATAGGAACTGAATGAAAACTGATCACTTGCATGCCATGCTGAAATATTTAGGTTCGAACGACGCGCGGTCGATCGGGTAGGTCATAAGCAATACACTCATAGCCGCGGACACCGCCAAATGATCCTTTTTCCCCCATTATAATTTAGACGCTCTGACCACTGACCGTGGATTCGATTGAGATAAGTCTATGTTGATTTAATGACAAACACCGTTGTTCGTGCGTACTAGCGAGGGTGTGGAAGGTATGCAACGACTTCTCGGTCTGCGAGCAAACAGCAAATCATATGATAGACCCTGATATCATAAAACTGACGCGTGGTGCCCTTACGGGACACTACCGGACCAACATTCGTTTTTAGCAAGGCGCATCATCTATGCTACTTTAGCATGCGAAACTGTACCATCTATCAGGTCTCCTCGGAGTCCCCGCCCCCGACTAACGATTCGGTATATTGCTTGAGCTGTGACTCGCTGTCTACACAGTTCCATCCCTCTGTATACCACGGGACGATTTCAACAATTTCTCAATAGCGCCATGCGACGCGAAGAGGTCGAGTCAAGCACGCTAGTAAAACAGAGACAGCTAGAATTAGATGTGCTGTTAGACACGCCGGCACTTCTTTCTCCGGCGAACTCGGAACGTCTGCCACCCTATGGTGCGCAGCACCTCCAGAAGGCACTTTGGACAGGTGAGCAACCGTATTGTGATTGCTGTTGACCGACTCAACAAGTAGCAGGCGGGAATGAAGCGCTCCCCCCTCGGTGGTGTCAGTTTATGATACCGTATGATGGACTATTGTATCACGATGTCAGACTCGTCATGAGCTCATGGAACCAGCCTATACCAGGAGTGCGACTCGGTGAGCGAAGAATGTACCACTGGGGGCAAGCGACTCATGGTTGACCATATAGATGATCCAGGAGACCTCATTCCCGGATGCGAGTGGTACATCTCACCACTCGGTCGGTCCTACTTCGTCAACCACAATACTCGGACGACGTCATGGAAAAAACCAATTTTGTGTATTGATCCAACTGTAGCTCAGTGTACACGCACAGTAACGTCTGTAAACCACGGCGGCCATTTTCTCATTTAGTGACACTCATGCTGGGCGACGACTCGGTCAAGAATGTCAGCAAAACGAAGAGAAGTAGAACGACGAGCAATGTTAGACTCACTGGTGGTCGTGGCTCCTCTGATGAGTGTAGAGGATCCACCACCCTATGGTGCACAACACCGCCAGCAAGCACTTTGGAAAGGTGAGGAGCCGCATTGTGATGCCCTACTGAGCGACTCAACAAAAAGCAGGCGGGAATGGAACTCCTTTGTGGCAATAGTTCAAGGTACTGGATGGTAAAATACTATATCAAGACAACAACATATACATGGTTTCATCACATCGACCTTTAAGGACCTTTACTGGGAGTACGACTAGGTAAGTGAAGACAGTGCCACTGTGAGCAAGGAACTTATGGATCTGCAGATCATCCTGGAAGCCTCGTTTCCAGATGGGAATGGCATATATCACCACGCGGTCGATCCTACTTTATCAACCACAATACTCGGACGACGTCGAGGCGTCGTGGAAGAAACCAATGCCAGAACGTCCAGCAGGCAGCTTGACCTTAGAGCGCGTCATGGAGGGTCACTCCAAATGCATAGGGTGTCTTGCTTGCTTGGGCCTCAGTTGCGATATATTCGGTACATCTGATGACGGTTCGATTCATCAGTGGACAAGAGATGGAAGGTCTGTAGGAAAGCCGTGGGATGCTGACGGGGGAGGAGTAGGCTCAATAATAGTGTCTCCGGATGACACAATGGTCGTGACTGGAAGCATTGATGGCAGACTACGACTCTGGAACATAAAATATGGCAAGGCCATCATTCTGTAGTGAGTTGTCTCGATTGGTTTCCAAATGCAATGACGATAGCAAGTGGATCGCAAGACGGCATAATACGACTATTTCTTGACACCCTCATCAACAGCTTTTCTAGTGACACTGCAATCCATCATCTGCATTATCGGAGTCACGATCAACCTTGTTCACGGTACCAATGATATTCGCGTTGTATGAGGCAGTATGGCTAGGACGTACCCCTCCACTACAATGCCGGGCGCATGATATGGGTCGTGACATCCAGCAGATTAGAGCTAGTCTCTTGCTGATAACCATAATGTATGGGTGATGCCCTGCTATTGTCATATCATGAAATTGGCTGATCTTTCCACGAGACCATCAAGTCCTTAAACCGCCACGCGTCGTGATCCAAACTGTCGGGAGTGGCACGTAAAGGTCCGATAATGAACGGACGACTTGTTTGAAATATGAATAGTAATGAATTTCAATACTGAAATAGATTTGAATGATTCGGCACAACCCTCGGGTGAGTCATCCAAATCTTGAATCTGAACGCTGACCGTGATGGAGGGGAGATAAGCCGAGGTTTATTTACAAGCAACTACTGGTCTTGATGAAAATCGCTCGAGCTTGTGGACGAAGGCACGCAACTTCGTCTCCGTCTGCGAGCATACAGCGGGTCATACAGACCCTGGTGTTGTGAAATTGCGTATTAAAAGGCACTGCCTTTACAAAACACTGCTGCGGCTGGAAGTACAGCATACCATCTAGCAGGCCTTTCAATCTCCTCTACCACTCTCTCCTCGCCCCTGAATATTGATCAGGTACACTGATCAAACTCAATGTCCACATGTAGGTCTGTCTGTAAATCACATAAATAACAGAGGCCATTGCAAACTTCCTCAGCCAGCGACATGCCACGCGAAGAGGCTGAGTCACGCACATCAGAAAAGGGGAGACAAGTAGGACGAGAAATGCTGTCTGACTCACCAGCCTATCTTCCTTTGATGAGCGCGAATTATCCACCACCCTATGGTGCACAGTACCGCCAGGAAGCGCACGCTTGAGTTCTTTTAGATGCTAAAAGTCCCGAAAAAGGTAGCGAGGCCAAGTTTTTGAAAAACTCATACTGCAGTTTCTAATGCAACACACTGTATTATTATGTGTTTCTCCCAATCTTGCATGCAAGTTATCCATCACTTACATCATAAGCATCAGTTTAATAATACCAGCGCTCGCCGCTGTATGGCCAATGTGCTTAACTACCGCCGCCTGAAGTGTGCAGTGCTTACCCATCCAGTATATTGCCGGGTGCATGCCTTGGATCATGAAACTCTATCCCTTACCTGAGTAACTCTCTGTCGTCCGATAAGTGTGGCTGTGAATCATTAACATAGTGTATGAGGTGATACCCCACAGCGCTATTGTCATGCAAGGAAAACCACTGATCTTTCTACAAGTCCCTCGAGCTCATAAACAGATGAATATGCCTGATCAATTGGTCGGGAGCAAAGGTCCAGGGGCAGCAGGACTAGGATTTGTCATGACCCACAAGCGCCATTAATAATAACAATGATGAAAGCCAGAAGCCGCTGGTCCCTGGAGTGTTGTCTGACGAGCATGGATGTTGGTATGATTTTTTTTTTTTTTGGACAAAGCGGGTCTATTATATAGCAACTGACACTGTCTAGTTCTACATAAACGCTTATAGCGGTACCTAAGTACCGGTCCGAGGAAAAATGCACTTATGCACTCCCTGCGAGTGGCAGGGGAGTGTGGGACTCTGTGAACCCTAGGTTGCCTCGGTCTGCGGGGGCCTGGGGAACGTTATACCCACTAAAACCTCAGGTGATGTTGCCCAGTTTTGGGGGAGGGGATCCCCTCTTGAGATTATCTTTGACCATGTATCTTTGATTAAGCTGGTGAAAGCCGGGGTTCGTTTTATTTTTCCGGCGGACACTCTATCGAGTTGTAGGCGGTGTTCTATGATTTTGCACCATCTTTTTGTTACTTGTCTTTTGTTGTGGGATTTATTCTGTATGACGCATTCACATCTTAGGACCCAGATTAGATAAGCTGATTCAGATATAAGTATTCGCAGAAGTCTTGATGCGCCTCGATTGCATTTCTTAGGTTGTTGTTCATCTTCGTCGTTTTCGTCGTTTTCATTCGGTATTTGGAGTGCTCCACATCTGAGGATCATTCCTAGTGAGGTGGTTGGCCATGGGTTGTCGTTGTGTGGCCATAGCCGTTTTGCTAGACGCCATATAAGTTTCGTGGTTGGGTGATCGCACTCTACCAGGATGTGATCAATTGATTCTGTGTCGTCTCTGCAGTGGAGGCAGCGGGCTCTTTGTTTAAAAGTAGGTATGTTGGTCCAGAATTCTCCTACTTTCAGGGAGTTGTGTAGTGCTCTGAATATGAAATTTTGGAACTTTTTGGACAGGTCTTTGTGGTGTCTACTGTACCATATCGTTTGGTCTGTTTCTTGGGATCACGAGACCTCTTTTACCGCGTGTCTTGTTCTTTCGAGTAGGCTGAGGGTCGAGCATTTATGATTTAGTTTTTGGGATAGCATGATTCCTTGGTATGCAGTGGCTTGTGTTATTCGGGTGAGTTTTGCGCCTTGTATGTCAAAGTTCCTGGGGATATTAGTGTCGATTTGGTCGCATATGTCTTTATTTGCTCCTGTCCCGGCCAGTTTGTCTGCTTCGTCATTGCCTTTGTTCCCACTGTGTCCTTTTACCCAGCAGAAAGTGGTGGTGGCTGATCTCATCCTCAGGTGGTATACTGTTGCTTTGAGGAGTTTGCTGTTTGCTATTCCTATCCAGCCTTTATCTTCCCAGGAACAGAGGTGGTTTGTGAGGCCGTCGATGACGTACCGTGAGTCTGTTATGAATGTGACTGGGGTTAGAGGGTTGATATTTTGTAGGCCGATTAGTATGGCGGCCACCTCTCCTGCCTGGTTCGATTGTGATGTTCCTGGGATCCGTATGGCCTTATTCTGTGGATGGTTTTCTCCGAACCATATACCACTTCCGCATTGAGTGTCGTCTTTGCCGTTGTTCAGGCACGATCTGTTGGTGTATATTTCAATGGGAGGTTCTTGTCCGACTCGTCCTTGGTTTGGTCTTTGTAGACGGTGAGCTGGGGTTTGTACTGTTTTCATGTCTTCCACAAAGATTCTAAAGCAGTCTGCTAGTTGCAATTTTTCGGAGACTGATGGGTCGAAGACGATGTCTCCTCTTCATTGGGTTCTCGCTCTTGTGTTCTTTTCTAGGCGGTGGTGCGTGAGGGTGAGTTCATCGTTAATGGGGCATTGGAAGGGGTTGAATTTTGGGGCTAGGTTGTTTATTATCGCTGCTGCCGTTGATATGCATTTATTCGGGTTTTTGCATCCTGCCTGTCTGTCTGACGCGCATAGTTCGCATTCGCAGTTGTGACTTTCCCAGTGTTGTGGGGCAGTTGTAGGTCTATTGCTTACGTTTAGGAGGTCTTTTATTGATTTTACTCCATGGTTTTGTCGCAGGCACAAGTCTTTTATTTTGTGGTATGTTCGCGGTAGTGCTCCTAGGTGTAGCCAAGCCGGGAGTTGTCGTTTGAGGGATTGCGATAGTTTTATTGGTGCGAAGCACATGTTGTGTTTTCTTGCCATTTTTAGCATTGTGATTATTTCTTTTGGTAGGCAGTTTGTACGTGGTCCTCTTGTGGGTGGGGTCCAGGAGGTGAGGAATGTTTGTACATCGTTAGGGTTGTTGATTCCTTCTGGCTTTAGAGTGTTTATTAGTGCGTCGACCATGAACGCCCATGCGGGGCGAGCGGGGGAAGTGTTGATGTAGGTGCTTAACCAGGTTATGTTTATGGCTT
Organism: Suillus ampliporus; assembly: GCA_016584345.1. NCBI lineage: Eukaryota > Fungi > Basidiomycota > Agaricomycetes > Boletales > Suillaceae > Suillus > Suillus ampliporus. The sequence goes on from JABCPV010000259.1 coordinate 15,464, forward strand.
CGTTTCTGTAGGCGTTTCAGGCTTATAGGTGAGGATCTCGCGTCGTTCCAGATGAATTGTCTCATTAGTTTTTCAATGGCAGTTTCAATTGGCTTCGGCATTCCTCGTGCCTTGGTAAGAAACTGTGTCATGCCGCCTACAAACATTTGGATGATGAGGCATTTGCCGTCCATTGATGGGTTTCCTTTGTTCCATTGGCGGAGGGTGGATTCTATTTTGTCTAGGATTGGTTCCCAGGGGGTTGCACTTTCTAATTCATTTCCTATCCATGCTCCTAGGGATCTGATGGGTGTTGCGTCTCGTGCAATTCTTACTGTTGCTTCCCATGGGTGGTCTTCTGGGTTTAGTTTCCTGGATATTATGACTTCTGATCTGTGTTCTTTGGAGCCTATCGGTAAGATTTCAGTCTTTTCCAAGTTAAATTTCGCTCCTGACGCCTTGCACCAGGTTTCTAATATGTCATGTAGGTCGTTGTATTTGTCTCCTTTCCTTAAGTATACCGTGGTATCGTCCGCGTACATGTTTACTATTATCTTGTTCGTGAGACCTGGTATGTCGTATCCTTTTAGTTTGGTTGAGTTTCGTAGCGTGCATGCTAAAGGTTCTATCACAAGGTTGAACAGTAGACAGGATAGCAGGTCTCCTTGTCGAACTCCTCTCGTTACTTTGAAGGGGTTACTCATGAATCCGTTTATTATCACTTTGGTATGTGCGTGTTCATACAGGTTTTGGACGGTTTTGATGAATCTATTTAGTAGGTTGAATGCGGTCAGGGTTTTTATTAGGTAATCGTGGTGGATTTTGTCGTATGCTTTCTCTTGGTTGAGTGCTACAATAGCACTGTCTTCTTCCATAATGTCTGCATATGCTGCCATCATTTGGGTCAGGCGTATTGGGTCAAAGATTGACCTTTTCGGGATGAAGCCGCTCTGGTCCGGGTGAATCATCCTATGTATCTCTTTTGCGAGGCGCATGGCCAGGGTCTTCATGAGTAGCTTATAGTCTGTGTTGAGGAGTGTTATTGGGCGATAGTTTGCTATGTCTGATCGGTCTTTTTTTTTATATAGTGGGCACATCCATCCTAGTGCGAAGTTCGATTTTTCCGTTACTCCATATGTCTGTACGTCGTCGAAGACAGTGGTGAGGGTTCCAAGTATGTTGAAACTGGGTTTATTGATTAATCTTTTTTTCTTATGTGCTTCGTGTAGGGTTTTCCACATCTCGTATGGGATGCCATCTATTCCTGCGGCGCTACCGGCTTTGGATGAGTATAGTGCTTCGTTTACGTCAGATTCTGGTATGGGGTCGTTCAGTGGGCATAGTGGTGGGTCTGTCATTTTTTGTTCTTCCGGTATTTCGTCAAGGTTTGATTGTATCGTTGCATGTCTTAGGGTTGCTTCTGTGTCTTGTGTATTTGCTCTTTGAAGGTTATCGTGGTATTTTCTTGCGACTTCCGCCATTTCTTCGGATTTCGTGGTTATTCTATTTGTGTCAGGGATCTTTAGGCGGTGTATAATGTCCCTAGGTTTCCTTGGCGTGTTGATTCCTGACCAGTATTTACTGACCGTTTCTCCTTTCAGGGACCATTTTGCTTGTGTTCTTAGGCAGGCGCTCTTATATTTTTTGCGTTCTAGGTGCTCGAGTTCTTTTTCTAGGATGGTTTTGTTTTGGTGCTGGTCTTCGGATGCATCAATGTCAGGTGCGTTCAATGTTTGACTTATGTCTCTTTGTAGTTGTTTTATTTTCTGGTTGATTTTCGCTAGGTGGGTTTTGGCCATGTGTTGTGCTTCTGCAGTAATTTCGTTTTTGAATGATTCCCATAGCGTTTGTGGGTTTTTGGTGTTCGTGCGGGTGTCGGCAGTGTTGCTGCTTTCAATTTCATTTTGCAGTGTTATTCCTAGTTTTTCGATCTTTTCTAACAAAGTTTTATCGGACAGGGTGCTGAGTGGCCACGTCCATCTCCCCTTTCCAATGTGCGGTACTCCCGGTGGGGCGAAGCGGACATATATGATGTTATGGTCTGTGGGTATGGGGCATAGGTATGCTTTCCAGTCTGAGACGCTGTCGTTGTGGGAGACTGATGTGTATATCCTGTCCAGTCGTGACATCGTGTTGGTATTGCTGTTGAAGGTAAACATCCTTGTTGTTGGATGTGCGTGCCGCCATGTGTCTTGTAGGTTGAGGTCACTTCTAAAGTTTCGCAGTGCTTCTACTGCCTGTTCGTTGTCAGGTTTGGATGGAGCTCTGTCCAGGGGGTCTTCGGTGATGTTGAAATCCCCCATCATCATATCAAGGGTGCCGAGTCTCTCCTGTTGCCATTTCGTTCTTACGATGTCCCAGAAGCGCTGGTGTTCAGAGTGTGTGTTTGGTGCGTAGATGTTCAGTATATTTATGGTTTTTTTCGTTGTGCCATTTGAGTGATAGAGCCGCGGCTCTGCCGGGGATCAGTACTAACCATTTAATGTTGGATATATTGATCATTTCTTTGTTTAGTACAAATGCTACTCCGGCTGAACTGCCAGGGCGCGAGGGGTCTTGGGAATTGAGTACTAGTAGTCGTCTCGAGAACAGGGATTCTATTTGTCGTTCGTGTTCGTCAGACAGGTGTGTTTCTTGCAGGCATAGTATTCCAATTTTTTCTTCTCTCATTGTTTTATTTATTATCAGCCATTTTGATATCGGGTTGTTGCCTAGCGTTGTGGAGGCTCTCCCTTTCACGTTTAGTGTTGCTAGCGCTATGTTTGCGCAGGTGTGTTTCTGTGCATTGGTGTATGTTCTAAGCTGGTGTGCTGGTGCCCTGTGGGGCACTGGGAGTACTATGCCGCCGATCTCTCCTGGTGCGTCATTGGGGGGCTCCTCGGCGATGGGAGGTGGCTCCTCTCTGCTCCAGGGGAGGCTAGAACCAAGGCCGGAAACAGAACCGGGGGAAGAAGGGGGGGAGTTTATGTGTGTGTCAGTAGTCGGTATATACTTTACTTATCTCACGACCATAGACAAGTCAGGCATAGCGTTGCCCAGCTACCTGGGGGACTATGTCATCATTTTCGGAGAGCATTAATGCCCTAACGTTAATGTCAACTACTTGTGAAGACTTCAGCCTCTCGGCACGGCTCGTCCGGACCTAAATAGGTCTCCGTGGTCTGGTGTGCACCATGCATTTGTGAAACGGTCTCTGCTTTCCTGTCTTGTCAAGACAATCAGTATATTTTGGCGGGGGCCTTTAAGGTAATGGCTCATGTTTCATGCAGGCCATCTATGCTATCAAAAAGCTCGCTTTCACAATAGGATATGGGCCTAAAGTCGGAGCTGATGCTGCGGGTTTTGGGATCACTGTGTTTCATTCACGGGGGTGCTGTAACTGGTGTAAGTATGAGCGGGTGTGGTAGGTACGTGATAACGAGCGGGATATGTACGTGTTTGTGAAGCAGGGTAGGGTGCGGGCATAGGTAATCGGTAGGGCTAAGATGGATTTCGTAATTTTGTTTTTAGGGTTTGTATATGGAGTGACGGTGGCGAGCGTGTCTGTTATGGGCGGGTCAGGCGTTTCTTCCGGCCTTCCCGTTTCTCAATCTACCTGGTTGGCGGGATGTGTTGATGACCGTTCTGAATCCCACCATGGGGCCATTCCACTTTGGGACGTTAGGGAATGGGCAGAGGCCGCGCGGATGGGCTAGTGAGTGACATATGGGGCAGGGGGATAGGGCCACTGCAACGCCGCAGCCGTCTAGTCCGGTCGGGTAGTCTAGGAGATGGAGGAAGCTTCTTAGGTCGGTCCAAGCTTTTGCATCGTTGGTTGGGCTTGTAGCGAAGATGTTGAAGCGGGGGACTGAGAGTCCGCCCGTTACTTTGAAGTCTAAGTGTTCTACTCGGATGGACTTGATAAAGTCTTGTGTGGCTTTGTATACCATCTCTTCCTCAACTATTTCGCTCATGGAGAAGATGTCGTTGATGTTGCACCTGTTCTCGTCGTGGGCCCAGACGTCTGTGACTGTTTTGCGGACTATGTCCGCATCCGATGTGGTGAAGCCGGATAGGCAGAATAGGAGTTTGGGGGTTTGGGAGCAGTTGAAGGGAAGTGCTTCGAAGGTGATGTCGGCGGCTGACCATATGCGTTGCTCCAGGATGAGTTTTTTAGTCTCCTCCGAAATATTATGAACTAGGTATCCAACTGGAAAATCTTTGGAGTTTCTCCCACCTTGAGGTTGGGGGGGGGATACGCGTATGGAAAGGGCACCTTGGTGAACAAAGTTTGCTACTGTGTTGATGCTAGCACGGACTCATTCAGTAATTACTGCAGCTCTTTCGAATACGTCTCTGCCGGAGTGGTCAAAGACTCTGATCATAAATTTGGGGTGTTCTACTTGGAACCAGGCTAATAGGACCCTGTTGTCAAGGTGGTCGAATATTTGTGCGGAGTGAGACATGTGAACTTTCGGGAATCCCCTGCTAGGGATTGGGGTGAACTGAGGAAGGACCGTGCGGTGATTGGGGCCGTCATGGCTTAATATCGCTCTATTCTTCCCTGCCAGGGCAAGGTGGGCGAGGATCGCCTCCTCCTCTGGGGTTGGCGTGTGCATGGAGGTGGGGCTAGATAAGATGGTCATGGTTTGGTCCTGGGAGTCGTATGGTGCGTGAATGGATTCCGCGAGGCCGCTTTGGGTAGCGTCTTTGTCAGGGTTCTCCAGAGATGCAGTTATGCGGAATTCTTGCATGACGATGAGGTCATCAGGAGGTGAAGGTGCGGGGAGTTCGCAGGGGGTGGGGGTCGGAGTATCGGGAGGGGATTGGGATGGTTCTGGGGAGTGCGGGTCGGGCGTGGAAGCTGTGATTAGGTCCATGGTGTCGTCGTCTTGGAGTACATTAGGCGGGAAGTATTTTGGCCCGACGCGGGTGGTTTGGGATGCTAGACAGGGAGTGCTGGGGTAGGGGCGTGTTGTTTGGGAGCAGGTTTTGATGTGCATGAGATCCTTGTCTTTCATCTTCCGGTGGGCGGGGATTTCGTTTTGGATGGGTGGGGTTTTGTACTTGGTTTTCGAGCACAGATTTGTCGGAGGGGGTTGTTTTGCCGTTGGTTAGGGTTGTTGGCGTGGTCGGTTCGTTTTTGTTTTGTCATACGGCGGTGGGTCAATGAGACTATGTGTGGGTGTGATATCTCAAGGGTATCAGTTGGTGTTGAGGGTGGGCTATGCGATATTGTTTAGGTGCAGTCATCTTACGTGGGGCGCAGTTTTACTGCTCGTTGTGGTGTAGGCTTTTGGCGGGTAAGCTTACCCTGAGGACGACACGTGGATTTTCTGGTAAGGTAGGCACCGGTTTTTCGGGCAGTAGTCAGTACCGGTTTTTATATTAATGCTGTTTCTGGTTCATGTGGTATTCGTTGATGTTCGGCGTTGGGTTTATACGTTGGCCAGGTTTTGTCCTGTGAGCTTTGATTGCTTCACCTTGCCCGCAAATTTTGCGTGGGAAATTCTGTCCATGGTGGTGGTACAGAGACAAGGGCCCCCGATTTTTTTTTGAAGTGCGGAGATTTCATTGGACTTAGTCTGATCACGTTATCAGGTGTTTCGATACTCGGTTCATGGAAATGCGTTGTAGCTTCGCATAAGTGACATAGCGGATACTCGCGCACTGGACACTGGACAACTACTCCGATAAGTAAGTAATAGCTAAGTAATAGCTATCAGCGATAAACATTAACGCCAAGCAATACAGATCCTGATGTTATAAAACCATATTGCCAGGCACTGCCTTTGCGGAACAAAACCACAAAAGCCGGTGACAAGAAGCGATCATCTAAGGAAGGAGCCTGTAATCGGTGGGCCAAACTGACTATTTAGCAGGTCTCTTTTCCACATCCACCATAACTAACATCTATCCTCGCCCCTGACTATTGATTCTGTGCATTATTGATCGCATTGCAACTCACTGTCCGTCGACACATTTCTGTCTATAAACATCTCAAGACATCCTCAATTAGCATCACACTGCACGAAGAGGCCGGGTCGGGCATGTCGGAAAACTGGAGAGAAGTAGACGCAGTGCTGTCAGACTTGCCGGCACTCGCTGCACCTCCGACGGGCGTGGAGGATCTGCCTCCCTATGGTGTGCGGCACCTCCAGGATGCACTCTGGAAAGGTGAGCCACTGCATTGTAAATACCCCACTGACCGACTCAACAAGAAGCAGGCGGGAATGAAGCACTCCCTCCTCGGTGGCAACGATTTAAGGTGTTAGATAACAAAATAATATATCAAGACGACGCACTCCTAATGGCTTCAGAAACCCAGCCTTTACCAGGAGTGCGACTAGGTCAGCGATAAATGTGACACTGGGAGCGATGGACTCACGACAATGCATAGATGTACCTGGAGATCTTGTTCCTGGGTGCGAATGGCACATCTCGCCACTCGGTCGGTCCTACTTCGTCAACCATAATGTTCGGATCACATCATGGAATAAACCCGTGGCAGAACGTCCAGCAGGGTGCTTGACACCAGAATGCATCCTCGAGGGTCACTCCACCTTCATATGGAGTCTTGCTTGCTTGAGCACTAGTTGTGGTATAGTGAGCGCGTCGTCCGATGGTTCAATTCGCCAGTGGAAAAGAGACGGAGGCCCAGTAGGAGAGCTTTGGGATGGTGACGGAGGAGCAGTGATCTCAATAGCACTGTGTCCAGATGAAACGATGGTCGTAAGTGGAAGCACGGACGGCAGAGTACAGCTATGGGACACAAAGGAGGGCAGCGTGGTCGGCAACCCGTGGAAGGGGCATGATAATGTAGTGAGGTGCCTCGATTGGTCTCCGAATACCCTGGAGATAACAAGTGGATCTTATGACGGCACGATACGACGATGGAATCCGCGTACTGGCCGACAATGCGCACCACCGATAGACACCCATCACGGTTGGGTGAATGCAGTCAAGTATTCTCCACAAGGCAACAAATTGGCTAGCGGCGGTGCGGACAAGATGATCCGCGTGTGGTCAAATTGCGGCGAGCTGCTCATCGAGATCAATGGGCATGACGACTGGGTGTGGTCGTTATGTTGGTCCATGGATAGCAAACACATCTTCTCCTCGTCATCGGATTGCACCATCCGAAAATGGCAGTCGATTGATGGGGAGGAGCTCGTCGTCCTTCGGGGTCATACCAACCTCGTTAGTTCTGTCTGTCTGTGCCCCGATGAAAGCTACCTTGTCAGCGCATCAAAGGACCATTCAGTTCGCATCTGGGACCTTAACACCAATCAACCAGTCGGAGGCCCCCTCTTGCACAACGAACAAGTCTGGGCTCTTGCCATGTTCCCTGATGGAAAATACATTGTCAGTGCTGGAGTAGATTCCAAAGTCTATGTATGGAGCCTGGAGGCAGCGCTAAAGGAGCAAGGTGGTGATCAAGTTGGCGTGCGTGCGTACATTACTGTTGTCTGTGTCTTTTCTAAGCGGGTTTTTTTGGTTATCGTCCAGAGTGCGCATGATGACAATGCGGGGCCCGTCGTAAAGCTCAAGGTAAGTCACTATCAGCACTTCACTTCCACACTGCATCTCATTCTATCCCAGGGGCACACAGCTCGATCTAGAGACGTGCACCAATCAGTTATAAACATTTGATCCTTCGCTCACTCATATTGTTAGATCCCCGATGCCCCTCCCTTGCCTAAACATCAGTCCAGAGCATTTGGAAGATATGTCAGTAATGTTCCATTTTCCCTCGACGCTTGCTAGTCTGACATTGATATATCGATATAGGGCAATGACTTCTGGGGCAATGGTATAAACCCCACCCCTCGGCGCTCCGCTCTGTTCGTAGGCACACCATCTCCGCTTCGTCTGCGCAATGTATTCGGTTTCCTCCGCCCCAGTCAACCCACCAATGCGCTCCAACCAATCGCATCCAAGACCCAGCCTCGGAATTTTAACTTATTCTCGACGCACCCTGTCGATGTTGCTCCGTGTCGCGATGAAGATGTGAGTCTCGTGGTTACCAACATTTTCCCTCCTTGACATCACTGATTTTTTTTTTGCAGAGATACGGTATTGCCCCAGAGTCTGACGCGGAAGCGGCTGCAGCTATGCAATGTACGAGCGACAAGAAGGCTGACAATTCAACGCAACAAGGTCAAGATGCAGCGGGGGAACAGGGGTCTCAAGTCAGCACGCAAGGAAGACCGACAGCCACGGCTCAGGGACCAAATTCTGCTGATGACACGAGAGAATCATCTTATGCGATAGGTTGCTGTGGGTTTTATCTTGATTTTGGTCGTCGTCGGCGCACTAGTGATTAAGTGCCCCGTGCAACTGACATCTCTAGTCACCATCCTCATCGCTAGTTTATGCCCTCAAGCCATCTATGTTCTTCGAATTCCATTAAGTATCACTGACTGTATCGTGCACATATATTTACCCGATATCACCCAACTTCGTCTAACCGGCTACACAATACTTAATGTTCACACCCAGTGAAACCTCTCATCCTCTCGCACACGCTCGCATGTACCTATAGATTCTCTGGCTGTCCATACTTCCACCCATGCTATTTCCAATGTTTATCCATGCTTACCGTAATAACACTCGCTGCCAAAATTCGTCTTATTATACGCTCGTCGCTGTCATTGCATCGTTCAGTTGAACAGTTCACGATTCACATACTTAAATATAGGCCCATTAAATAAGCAGTGATGTCGGGCTGGGATGTCAGTTTCACCCGCTAAGCCTACATGATCCTGATAATGACATAAATATGTGGGTTTTTTGTTTGATTTCTTATTTCAACCCATAATCAAGAAGGAACGAGAGACTATCATCAACCTGCCAGGTGTGTGCCAAAGAGCAGTGAAAGCCAACACGTCCTTCAACTCTCGATTCATGGCGGCGATAAGCTGCAGCTTTAAGTTCTTATGCGTAAGCGGCGTGGCGGCTGCTACTGCGCAGCGCACTGAACCCTGGATGTAGTCACCAAGTACGAAAACACATTCAATCTTCGACAATCCATCTAAGTGTCGTCGGTAAGTGGGAAAGTGCACTTGAAGATCGCTGTAAGTGTTGTTGCTCCCGATGACCCGCAGCTAAGTTCCTGCCACAGTACCTGGCATATTTCCCTACATGCTCGTGAAAGAGATGGTGCTTGTAGGGAGTCTAATCACCGCATGTCCCTCATCGTCAATCGGTTTCTCAAAAATCTTCGTGAACTGCTTCATAACACTGGGAAGCAGCTAGACAGATATAAGCTGGACGGAATATTGTTGGGAAATGATTCAGTCACTGGAGAAGTGCAAGTCGTGCATACCAAGGAAAGCATGGACGTGGTGTACATTGAAATAGTTGAGTACTAGTCTTGACAGCTGCCAGCGGCCAAAGTTGACAGAAAACAATGATCAGTGAGTTTTCATTGTTTTAGTTCATCATGCGGAGTGACAGTGGCCAAAGCTGACATGCAGTGGAAAACAATGATCAGTGAGTTTTCATTGTTTCAGTTCATCATGCGGAGTGACACGCCACACTGTGCATACCTATGAGTATCAGTACCGCTGACACGTCCTTCTTCACTGGCAGCTACCACCGAAGTTCAGAAGCTCATGATTCGTGGCAGAGGCTAGGCCGGCCGTTGCCGTAGAAGGTCGAAGAAGCTCTATGAGGCTCTATGCCACTCTCCTTCCCGCCGGCACTTCCGCACTTTCTGGACATTGCGACACTTGTTTATAAGCACATGCCAACCTTATGCTAGAGTACTGGCGCCGGGCCGAAAGGTTTGTGCAATGTCCCTAAAGTGCCAGGCGCCAATGTTTCATCACCTTACGCCCCAAAAACGTTTCGACAAGAGGCAGAATTCGAGCGCCTAAAGTTCATTGGCCGATCATCAATCAGGTACCGCCATCACCAATGGTCATGTCACAACAAGATTCGCCGGGGCCCGGCAGTACAATTGATCAACATCGCGAAGTTCATTTCACTCAGGCCTTGTTCGGTTTGTAGTCCGTACTGACTGCATGGGGTATAAAGTTGGCGTGTATTATACCCAAGAACGCCCGTTTTTCTTTTGCTTCACGTTACGAAAAGTCCAGCAGTATGAAAGTCACTGCAGCTTCTGTAGCTCTTCTGGCTATTGCAGCCCTCCCCAAGATCTGTATGGCTGTACCTGCCAAACGCAGCGCCCCAACAGGTGGGTTTTCTACCTGCTCCATCCTCCGTAATCTCATGTCATGGGGTTATTAGACATTCAAATTCTGAATTTCGCACTTACACTTGAACACCTTGAGAACGCCTTTTACACGCAAGGCCTGCAGAAGTATACTCAGCAGGACTTCCTCGATGCGGACCTGCCCACCTGGGCGCGCGGGCGATGGGACCAAATCGCACAACATGAGTCGACACACGTGTCGTTCCTCGAGAGCGTAATTGGTGATCAGGCGGTACAGCCATGCACCTACAGTTTGTGAGTAAAGATTCCGTGAGAGTATGTCATACGGTGCTGAATAGGCCACTGTTACGTTAGCCCTGATACGGACCCAAAGTCTTTTGTAACAACTAGCTACATGTTTGAGATGGTTGGCGTTTCTGCGTATTCTGGTGCGGCACAGTTCTTGTCGAAGTCGGTGAGTCAAACACAAATCTGGTTTGATTGTGATCATGTGTTTATTTCATCATGGTTCACAGGATTATATTACGTCCTCGGCTGCTATTCTATCTGTTGAAGCAAACCAAGCAGCATGGATTAATTCGGCAGTCTTGAAAGCTAACCCGTGGGGCGGCGCGTTCGGCGTATGTCCCCCTGCTTGTTGCTGAATTTCACTACTCAAATCTGTCTGCTTAGACCCCACTTGACCTCAATCAGGTGTGGACACTTGCATCGGGCGTCATCGTATCCTGCCCTTCCTCTAACATGCCACTGCCTGTGAAAGCATTCCCTGCATTATCCTTCCCTGCCGATGCTCAGCCGGGCCAAACCGTTCAAGTTGCCTTTAACGTGACGAAGACCTCTGAGCAACTCTACGTCGCGTTTATTACTGGCCTCGGGCCCATTTTCGCGCCACTGAGCCCTCAAATGACAGTCACTATCCCGTCAACTTTACAGGGTGTCGTGTTTCCCGTGATTACCACCGATAATGGGACGGTGACTGACAGCGTGACGATCGCTGGGCCCACCTTTCTGAGTTTTCGCTTCAACTCTGACGGCGTGGATGAACTGTGAAGTGCACATAATGGTGTAATTAGAGTTTCTTATGTATGAATTATCTGTTCTGTTTTTTTGTTCATGTTGCAGTGTATTGATGGACCACTATATCTACTTGTCAGAGTATTCTCTGCATATACTTACTGATCACATATGTTGTTTCGTTATTTTGATGATCTCGCTAGAGTGTCCTAGGTAACTGTTAGGATAGCCTAGAGGTTAGTTTGCAATATTGTCACTGGTACAATTTGGTTCAGAATCGATTTTGGCGTTGAATATTTGAATCTTTCAATTCGAGGTGTGTAAGACCGGTACTATTACGAAACCGATGTAAGTTACAGTTACTACGTGTCTCGAGAAGATGACCGGAAACGAGTTGGTGTTATTTTTCGCCCGAGATAGTATACCCTATCGTTCCTTCTTACTATGGTATATTCCGTCATCTTCCAACTTTCTTGTGGTCTGATCCGCTGTGAAGTCAGGAATTGCCTTATAGTATAGTCTCCCCTAGCCAGACCGTTCCTCGAATCACCTGTATGGATACTGACGGCGGCTGACTGTCATTGACTAGATTCTCCCGTTCGCGTCATGCGTTGTACGAGAGGCTGACATTGGCTGACATGCCCATACATATAAATGTTCCACTGAAGTTATTTCTCTTTTCTTCTCCATACGATACCCGCATTTTTCATCATACCCTTGTGTTTAAATTAACGGTTCGCGATGAAGACCATCTTTACGTCTCTCGCCCTCGTCGCTCTTTCCTCTTCCGTTCTCTCCCTTCCATCAGAGCGGCGTGGTGACGATGGCAGCATGCTGACAGGTAACGTGTTTTTCCTTCATTGAAGCTTCAAATTGATGAATACCACAACAGAGATCCAAGCTCTGAATTTTGCCCTCTCCCTCGAACACTTCCAGTACTACTTTTATCAACGACTGCACCAGTACGACCCACAGGATTTCTCCAACGCTGGACTACCGCCCTGGTCGCAGGGTAGATACGCACAGATATCCTCACATGAGCTTACACATGCTCAGTTCCTTGAGAATATCCTGGGTGACAAGGCTGTCCAGCCATGCACGTACAACTTGTCAGCTCGTTCCTTGGTTGTCTTTCACACATGCACTGAACAACTCTCCGTCAGTGCCGACACCGATCCGAGGTCGTTCGTGAAGACTAGTAACATCGTGGAAGCAATAGCGTCGTCGACGTATACAAGTCTTACGAAGTATTTGTCCAATCCTGTACTTCGATTTCTATCACTCCACGTTGAAACGAAACTCAAAAGCGTTTCAGGACTATGTCATGTCTATCAGCTCTATTCATTCCGTGGAAGCGAGACACTCAGCGTGGATCAACGCAGACTTGCGTTTGGGCTCCGCTTGGAGCACGGCATTTGATGTACGTGACATCTCATATTTCTACATATACTTCGAGACGAATAATCAACAGGCGCCACTGAGTCTCAGTCAACTATACACGATCATGAGTGCATTCATCGTCTCTTGCCCAGCTTCTAATTCGCCTCCTTCCGTCAAAACATTTCCTGCACTCACGTTCCCCGGCAGTGCTCAGCCAGGGCAGACTGTGCAAGTGTCGTTCACGCCCGCAACTCCGGAACCCGATTCACAGACGTCATACGCTTGGTTCATCTCAGGGTTCGAAGCGCTCGTTGTACCTCTCAACGCTGACATGACGGTTACCATCCCGAACGCGCTGCAGGGTTTTGTGTTCTCGGTGATCACGAACAACAGGGAGAGTGTGTCCGATGATGCTACTATTGCTGGACCGGCGTTCTTAGTCTTTGATTACGACTACCAAGGAAACGATCAGTCGCTACCCATGTGAAGCAATAATTTCTTCAGTGCGTTCAAGTTGTAAAACTACATTGTGTGTACATTTATCGCTGAGATTTACTTTCCCCACATTAGTATCGGAATGCTGCAGCTCCAGATTCTCCGCCTACTGCAGCGGTAAGGTTTGCTGCCACTGACTCGGACATTGCGCCAATGTCAGAAGTGGCATTGATCTGCGTGACGAAAAGACTAGTGAGCCACAAACATAGACTTTCAGTCAGGTGGTCTCACTATGTCGAAGCCTTCCTCAGCACGTTTGAGGGCCTGCTTCCCTGAGCTGCAGTAAATTGCGCTGGATCATGCATGGATCAATGACAGCAACAGGAGCTTCAGCGCGCATCTTACCACTTCTTTCCCGCCTTGTGTGTGGCTTTGAGGATATCCTGGATGACAATTTCCACATCAGGGTGCGGGTCGGGAGAGGGAGGAGGGTATCCCAAGCACAATGAAAGATCGTAAGGACCAATGAATAGGCAGTCTACAATCAAAGATGCGGTGAGATCGTATCGGAAATGAACAAAATTATGCCTGACTCACCGATGCCATCCACAGCGGCAATGGCGTCAACATTTTGTACACCTTCCTTCGTTTCGATTTGTATCATAATCACTACATTGTCATTTGCGGATTTGATGTACTGGGCGGCATCGATGCTCCAGACACCATGAGTGAATGGACTACCGAAGCCGCGGCGGCCTCCAGGAGGGAAGTAACTGTCGGCCACTATCTCTCTCGCCTTCTCGGCAGTGGAGACCTACAGTTTGGCATAGGGTCTGATACTGCTCCAGACTCTTCTGAAACTACCCACCATAGGAACAAGCACACCCCGTGCGCCTGCATCAAGCGCGTATTTAATTTGCCATGATGTACTGTTGCTGAATCCCGTGGCTGGGATTCTCACGAGTGCACTCGGCGCGTTGGGACCAAGACCAGTGATGGCCTGGATAGACTCTGCAGCACCAGGCTGGAGCGATGTAAGACCGTGCTCACAATCGATCATCACCCACGAGAGGTATGGGCTGGCCTGTGCGACTGCACGTGCGTTCAGCACGCCAGGCAAGGTGATCCATGCGCCGAATGCAGGCTTGGAGGCCTTGAATGCTTGCAGGAGCGCGTGGGTTGTCATGGCTGGGAAATGAGGGACTCAAGTCTGGGGATAAGCCGTTTATTTAAATGGTTTGGAGGGAGACCACAATCAGGTCATAAGGGTGCTTTGCGGACCGATCAAGCCGTCAAGTCTGTACTTGAAGCGTGGCATTTCAGGCATTTCGACTTCATCATGCTAATAGACAACCCTAGATTCAACGATCACGCGAATAGAAGAGCGTTATGACGGCATAATTTGAGTAAAACTGTATGGGCCATGTTAGGGGCGTGGCTATTTTGACGCGGTCCGCGGTCGTGACGCGCCCGTGACGCGCAAGGCTTGATGCATGTTTGCGATCATCGATGAGATCTTGAGATGTCCCCACAAAATGTGATGCTTTATGCACCAACGCCATCTGGTTTCTTCTTCGATTGGATGGTGAAATCTATAACATGATACGTCTCTGCATCATCCTGGTTCAAGTCGGGGCTGTCGAGGAGCCTCTGAAGCGAAGCATGAGGTCACAGAATGACATACAGTTCTTCTGACATTGGTGCTGAAGTTTTGAATCAGGTCTTCTTCGCGAGGAATATGAGTAGAACCCATTCTCCGAGCTAGGCCGTTTATGCAATACTTCATGAAAGGAGCGCTAGCACAACAAGTCGGGTACTTGACATGATAGGTAAGGCTTGACGCGGCATGTTTGTCTCTTGATGCAGCATGGGTGGGGCTTGACATGGCAGTACTGAAGTTGCGTGTAGCTTGATCAAACGCATGATGCGTCATACGGGCGGGCCGCGGTGCTACTGTGGAGGCTTGACGCAGCATTGGTGGGGCTTGACATATTGGTACTACATGTACACTGAGGGTGTATGTGGCTTGACAAGGTGGAGGGAACGAGGCTTGGCAGGCTCGTACAGCCCGAATAACACCTCATGCACATGCAGCATCTGAAAGCTAACATTAGACACCATCAGAAACAGCACAGGTAGAGTAGTACTTGTTAGTTAATATATCTCCGAGTTGTACGAACGCGGAGGCTAACATAACAAGCCGCTCTGTAAATGTGGGTGAGATGTGCATCTAACCACTCGTAGGGATCTGTATGCAGTTGAACATGCACCAGTTGACGTGCAGTGCTATCACTTAGACATCGATCGCAAATTTACAATATCCAATTCAATGAACATAATCGATGATCAGTATCTACGCATCAATGATGCAGAGTTGGGGAGTATACCCTCGGCGCTTGGTGGGTCTTCAAGCTTCAAATTCCAGTTCTAAAACAGAATCCATGAGATAAAACTGGTAATAAAAGGAGGTGCGACTACGCGTGCTCAGCGGTAGCTGCAGGCTGCCCGGGAGTAAACGTATTGCGTGGGCGCCATTCACGCTCTGTTGTCCAGTATCGTAACCACCTCCACTCCTTTCCCGTCTTTTTGTGTACCTTCTCGATTGTCTTGAAGGCGTCCAGCAACCAAATATTGGGCTTCTCTGCATATCTTGCCCTCATCACGCTTTCCTGTGGAGCCCTGACGGGAGGCTTGTCCTGGTGTTTCTTGAGCTCCTCATACAACGCCTTGCCCACGACCCGCGCATTTGCGGAATTATCTTTGAGGCATGCGGAGTAGAGCATAGAACAAGCAGCAAGGTCAGATGAAACAGGTGGGAGCTTGTAGACACCAAAGAGAGCTGCAACAGTCATAGAATCTGAAAGTGGGTACTTGGCATAGACCGAGTGCAGCATATGTCGTGCAGCGAAGAGAGAGCCCAAGCCCAGACCATATTTCGAATGGTCTCCAAAGACTTTGAGTGCAAGTGTCGGGCACTTCAGCTCCTCACAGCGACCTTGGTTAATCTCAGTATAGAGCAGGGCAGCGATAGGACGTTGAACTCACGGACGAAAGCCTCTGCGTGTATAGGGCGGAACTCCTTGCCCGAGTCTCTCCACCTCGGAAACAGCTCTGCTACCATTTCCAGCTGCTCTGAGGAATTTGCGAGCTGGAACAGTCGGAGCCAGGCAGTTTGGCGCACTTGGCCAGCTTTGACAGCGCGTTTGCGTCCCGTGCGGTCGGTCATGTATTCCACAAGCTCGTAGAACTGTTGTTCTCGACGCATAGTAGCATTCTGAGATCTAGCTTTGGGTCCAGCCATAGACGCCTCGGATACAGAAGTCCCAGACGGGGCCGCAGATGAGAAGAGGTCGTCATCTCTGGTCTGTCGAACTGCGTAAAATTTGTTAAGCACTTGAAGATGCTCTGCTATTGTGCTTCTCACCTACAGCCGTCAGGCGGAGATTTCTACGGCACACTGGTCGATTGGCTAATCGAAAGAGGGCCTGTGGCCGGGAACTTAAAGAGAAGAGGCTAGCCATCCTGCAGAACATTCATAGTTTTGCGACAAAACATGTGCTGAATTTCTTGATACCAAACACTGTCAAATAAATATAAATTTAACAACTCTAAACAATATTGAGTGCTACTGCTCGCGGCGGCAGAAGTCATTGTCCTATGTATTATAATGCTGGCTCTACTCAAACGCACGGAAACCATATTTGCTATAAACCAGTCCAGATGAATGGCACCTCTTCATTCAACACGGTGTACATTGTCCAATCGATGGCTGATCTCAAAGCTCTCAGACGCATAACATGGTGTTTGACGGATGCCAGTTTTACCATAGATATCCCATCTGGCTTCATTCTGACCGCTTTTTGACTATCATTCACACTTCATGTTCTCGGAAAAACTCTTACGAGACCCAGACGTCCGTCGTATCCATTCATACTTTCGGATTCAGAGTATCACTGCGTATGTAGATTCTCCCTTGTCTGGATCTCTACTCTTTGCCACCCTCTACAGCAGAGGATACTCAGCGCACTTCAGCTTCTCCAAATGAGAAGAGACACAGCATCGCAGACTATAAGTCCAGAGATCTCAAGGTCAAATCGTCACACGTCGATAATTACTACACTGCTGCGCTCGCGGGAAGCCGCAGAAGACTTCTCGAAACAGGTCAGCTTTTCCATCAATTATTTATATTCCGCCCTCCGCCCTACTCCAAGCATTTCACAGCTTGCACGCCTATTGCAGAGTCAAAAACCGTCGATTGTATCTGTGAGACATCGGGTTGAATGTTATAAATATTATCTGACATCGCCTCGGGGATATAAATAACAGAGAATTCATGCAGATCGAGACCAGCTCAGGCCGTAAGGAGGGCAGGGGTGGTTGTAGCTCTCCTGCGTTGCTGTGGAGAGAAGATGCAAAACCTCAGGAAATGTACTCGCTTATACACGAGTTCGGTATGTAGCTCTCGTACTTATTGCAAGAAAAGTAACCGCGCACGTCACACCTCACTGATCTCAAACCCAGGGCTCACCACTGCTTCGAATGTGGGTGGACTACGAGGGAGAATTTGGATTTCCAAACTCTCCTATGCAGACCACAGAAGACGTTTGTTCCTTAAATGTAAGGCTCCTTGGGGCATTGCACTTTCAGAGGTGTACTAGTGCACAGGGGACTCAGACTAGTCAGTATTGAGTACATGACCTCAAAGGACAGAAATAAAAAGTGTAAGGCTTCTACTCATGCAATTGCACACGTGTTTTAACATGTGAGTTCGTCTAGAAGATAGTTTTAGGACATTCCCGTCGAAATTCAAATTCTTCACTTCTCCCACAGTCGTCGTAAAGTGTGGAGTTCGAGAGAAAATAATAGTAAGGTTTTGTGCTTACTACGAGGCGGCTCGCGAGGCCGTGTATGGATTCCGAGGATGTGACTCGCGTGAGTGTGAAGCTGTGTGAAGTTGAACTCATTTCGATCACCTAAATCCATTTAGACCTTTTGGTCGTATGGGGACGTCCGCGTTAAATTTCAAGTATTGCTCGTCAATGTCCGCCCTGACAAGGTGTGTCACACAACTTATGCTCACAACTGACATGTAGATTTTTTCAACACCAGTTGTGCTGTGTCATGGCAAATTTCCAAACAGATCGGAACGTTCTCGATGTAGCTATGGCTCAGTGCATACGCTGTAACGTCCTGAGGATCCTACCAGGGTATTGATAGAAGAAGCAACATGCAATACCTGGTAAGTATGTACTATGTATTCATACCCTTCTATAATAGCAAGAGTGTACTGATACATCTGTTGTGCTCCAACTCCATGGACTCAGCTCGCGCACCAAGAAATCAGTACCTTTACCTCGTGTCTCGGAAGGACTGCGCACGTTAATGGCTCCTCAACAAGAGACCTTACTCGTCAAATGTGTCCCGGACTTTTTGTATCGCGGTAGCTCTGCGCCTATACACCACGGAAACTAATTACAGTTTTATTTTGAAACTCGACGTAGATGTCACGTTCGTATCTACGGCGCTCATTCGATGTGACGAGTAGAACCTATGGTTGTCAGAAGCCCATCCGCTGATTGGAGGAGAGCCAAGCTTTTCTTATACGCTGCTGAGCCCATTCTACAGGAAGTCATCGTTGACGTTGACACCCTCTTAATGTTTCCCCCCCTTGTCTTCGCTACCAGTGGCGTGGTACACATTTTGTTTATCATCTCGCCAACGTTCCGTCAACGTTATATTCCCTTTTATCCCTCGCCAATTCATGCTCAAATACGCACGCTCCGCGAAATCTCCACGACATTCTATTCTTCACTGACCGCCATAAGCATTGACGATCCCCCGGTCCAGCGTAAAACCGGAGGCTCCTTGTGCTCCTTCATGTGTTTGAGTGCATTTTTAGCTCTTCGCCGAACATTGTGAAATTCTGACTCGCCGATCTGCATCACTAGAACTGATTGCGCTACATCATACTATCAATCTGCATTGATCTCCCTCGATTCCCACTCTTTCACACGTTTCCTCGTCCTCCGTTGTTGCCATCTTTTGGAACGACGGACGGATGAATATTTGTCAGCCAGTACCTCAGTACCCTTTTCAATTCCCACAAATTCGTTAAGAATGAGGTCCCGTGAGACCTTGTGCAGGTGGACTCGTTGTTTGTTTTCGAATACAAGGCCGTCTCTGAGAGTGTGTTCGCGGGTTTGATGTGATTATCCGGTTGACATGTAGTAGACTCCGTCATGCGCAGTATTTTCCTATCCGTGAGGCTCCGTGTCCACTTTTGAATTTGTTGGGCATCTATATACCTCCCGTGCAATTTTGGAGAAATGATTTCGCGCCCTGAGCGTCGGAAATTGCAACTTGAATGTTTCTGCTGACAAGTCCATGCGACGGGCGTCCAGTTTCTCGTCCGCTCGTCAATTGCCTCGCATATTTAATACTGCCGGCAGTAGCATGCCCACATTATATTACACACCTGCGGTACTATGTATGTGTATATCAATGCATTCCGCTTCTGGGAATGAAACATGATAGTCGAGTCAGTCGGACACTGTCTTTTCTGGGCTTGTATCGACGTGGCATGTAGGTTGGGGTCTGATTATCGTGTCACATATGGCCAAGGCGCCGCAGGACTTGGCTACACGTAGTTTCAGTAACCGTAAAGGGTTATCATTGACCCCGTCCAGTAATTGGTGGGATGCAAAGCTCCAGTTCCAAAGCTTTGATAGGTGTGGTTCGGAATGCGATGTAGATGTATCCGAGGGTTTTGAGTGGACGCGTACCGGACTCGATATGACTGCATGCGTTTTTCTACTCGTCCACCAAACAGGGCTGACGCAACTCATGATGCATGATGCCGCGAATGCGGAGCACATAGATTGCGCGCAGCAGTGATCGTAAGAACGTTCGCATGCGCTTTCAGACTCGTCCACCAAATGACGCTACGAGCACAGGCCACGTAGATTGCTCGAAGCAGGATTGAGATAGATCTCCTGGAACGGTAATACCGGAAAGCCAACGTGGCGTGGTCAAGCCTTGTAGCATGGTTTATAGTGCCATTGGTGACTTGGTCTAGCTCCAATCGTTGACGTGGATGAACCCGCTATGGAGCACTTGCGTGTCGACTCTGCCGCGATCGAGTGCAGGTGACAAGACATGTTCCTGTCGTCAATAAATTACATAGTCGCACGATAGTGTAACTGGGATGGCGCCGTCAACATGCAGTGTCCTTTGTAATGCTTCTACAAGTGGCCCTGGGCTTGTGCAAAGTTTTGATAGCACGGGTAAGATGGAACCGTTCTGGTACATATGCTCTGGTATGCCGTTTGGACGCGGAAGTATCGATCCTGGACATCGGGGATGAACGCGGTAGAAAGCTTACCTTTTCGAGAGGATCCATTGTACCCATTTGACCACCACACCGAATGTGCTTCTCCCGCGGCCGCATGTGATTGACGAAATAGGAATTCTAGTAATAGGGACACCTCTCGACTCTGAAAAGTCATTCAAGTCAATGTCAAGTGTTAGGCAGTGTTAGGCACGATGCAACATAGCCCTACACAGCCTACTACGGGCAGTTGCGAGCAGCTAGTGTAACTTATAAAAGCTTTGATGTACAAATGTCAATATTTGCTGTGTCAAATGTACAGCTGCAGCTGTGACGAAGGAATGAACTTACTAGGCCCGGAGGCGCCCGATTCCGATCAACCTGACAGAGTTCAGGCACTACGTCCGCGGTCCATCCTCTACCTCACCCGCGTCTCCACCGAGGGGCGACTCTCTCACGAAACGGTAACAACGATTCTCATGTAGGTGGATGTGGCGCATTGCGTTCTAATCGTGTCATAACAACTACACAATCCTGTTACTAATGATGAGTGCAGGGACTTACAGGTCTGTAAGTATAGTTGGCAGGAAGGCAAGGAACAGTGGCATGAGCCTGGGGCTGCCTGGGGACACTCCTCGGGATCGTGGTCTGAGAACCAAAACTTTTTCTGGCACGCACGGGATGAGCCCACGTTGAACGGCTGATCTCACAAGGCCAAGAGACTGGCCGAAGGCGCTGAGGTGCTGTTTAATGTTATAGTCGTCAATGAAAAAGCGAGTGTTCCGGCATCAGTATTAGGCAAAACGGGGTATTGTCATTGTTTTTTTAATTTAAAAGTTGGATGAAAATAATGGGGGTACTATTCGGAGTTTATATCATCCACAGGAACATTGATAATTGTCATTCGTACATCTCTAATGAGTCTATCTGGAAGGATCGGTGCCCAGACAACTCCAAGGCCACCCCAAGACACGTAGAAAAGGGAGGTTGGAAATTTTATCGATTAGAGCCAATATGATTCATAGGGGAGGCTGGGAGGTGGAAGACGCTATCACAGGATCTGGCTGCCGCTGCTCAAATTTCAGACTCCGCGATATTGGTGGGGTGTACTAGATAAAGGGCTGCTGTCCAATCAGCGTCGTAATTACCAAGGACAGCTTAGTCAGTAATGTTGTTATCTCTTGCCAAGTATACAGTAGGGCCTGTCGCAGCATGATTTCACCCAAAAAATGGCAAAGGCTGTGACAGCCCAGGTCCCACAGATATACGTATATCTACTCACAAGGCGCCTTTTCCTCCTTTTTCAAGGACGCCCATCATCCTACTACCAATTGCAGGAACGATTTTCGTTCTTGATTCGCCGCAGCCCCCGTCTCATCAACGTGTATTAAGGGCAAAATGGTGAACGTCACGTACGACGCTTGTAGGTCACATACGTTATTACTCTAAAGCATATACTAAACCTAGTGCTATACAGCTGGAGACCTGGAATGGTCTGGCGGGGTGTTCAATATGGGCGACATTGCCTGGACACTAGCCTCGACTGCCCTCGTATGGATCATGATACCCGGGGTTGGCTTCTTCTACTCCGGTTTGCTGAGGAGGAAGAATGCTCTCAATATGATCTATCTCAGTATGATGACTGTTGCCGTGGTCTCCTTCCAGGTTCGTCCCACTTTAGTATCTTGGGCGTTTTCTCATCGAGGTTATAGTGGTTCTTCTGGGGCTATTCTCTAGCTTTCAGCGACACTGCCAGCCCCTACATCGGCGACCTCAGTATGCTTCCCATCAGAATTGAAAGTTCTCACTTCTGACCGCTATTCATCAGGATACTTTGCCTTGCGAAATGTCCTTGCTCAGCCTTCTATCGGCAGTGCCAGAGTACCTGCCATCGTATTTTGCGTCTTCCAGCTTATGTTCGCTGCTATCACGTAGGTACTGACTATCAGTCATCATTCAGAGTGCTTATGTAACTTCAGTCCCATGATCGCCATCGGTGCCGTTGCAGAACGCAGTCGTTTGGGTCCTCTCATTGCATTCGTTTTCTTTTGGTCTACACTCGTCTATGACCCTATCGCCTGTTGGACATGGAACACCAAAGGATGGTCGTATGTCCTTGGTGGCCTTGACTTCGCTGGCGGCACCCCAGTGCACATCTCCTCTGGCACTGCCGCACTTGCGATTTCACTCTACCTTGGAAAACGTCGGGGATATGGCACTGAGCGCCTCGCCTATAAGCCTCACAACACAACTTATGTCATTTTGGGCACCGTATTCCTCTGGTTTGGCTGGTTTGGTTTCAACGGCGGCTCTGCCCTCTCCGCAAACTTGCGTGCAACCCAGGCGTGCATTGTTACCAATCTTGCGGCCAGCGTTGGTGGTTTGACTTGGATGTTCTGGGATTATCGCCTTGAGCGCAAGTGGTCCGTTGTTGGTTTCTGCTCTGGAGCCATCTCGGGTCTTGTTGCCATCACTCCTGGTTCTGGGTTCGTGGGTTCTCGTGAGTCTAGCTTTTTTAAGACTAGGTTGAAAATCCTGAGAAATTTCTAGCGGCTGCTGTTTTGTTTGGCTTCATGGCTGGCACCGTCTGCAACTTTGCTACCCAGCTCAAGTTTATCTTCAAGTACGATGACACACTCGATGTCAGTGAACATTGTATCGGCGTAAAATTATCAATGCTAATTTTACTTTAGATCTTCGCATCGCATGCCATTGGCGGTATTGTTGGTAACATCCTTACTGGTCTATTCGCTCAAGCAAGCGTTGCTGGTGCTGATGGCATCACTGTGATCCCCGGAGGCTGGCTCGACCAGAACTACCGTCAACTCGGCATTCAACTCGCAGATTCCGTCTCTGGGCTTGCTTACTCTTTCGTCATGACCGTCAGTCTCATGACCACACTTTTTCTTTACCTTTCGTTGGCTAACTCTTTATTCGTCTGTAGACCATCATATTATGGATCATGCACTTCATCCCCGGCCTCCGGCTCCGCTGTGATGAGGAGACTGAGATCCTCGGTGTCGACGATGCGGAGATGGGCGAATTCGCATATGACTATGTTGGTATCGAAAGCGAACTCATGCCCCGCAGCGAGTACAACGAAGGTGCGACTGGCGGCAACCGCGAGCCGCGCCACACCGCCGCAACGACCTCGCAGATAAGCGAGCCGGAGAAGGATCCGGGACAGGTCGCTGGTGAGGCATGAGGGGAGTGCATGGTGAGGTCTTTGTCGTGGAACTAGTGTCGGGGTTAACACAACTGCAGAAAAGTCTGCCACTCATTTCGTTGTAATTCGGTTTCTCGGTGCATTCTAGCGTATTTACTTCAGTTTTGCTTTTTTAACAGTAATGTGCGCGTTATTTTGATATCCGGACATTTTTAAGATGTCACTTCTTGATGATTTGACGTTAGCCTGCATATTTTTTGTACGGTAGCATATCGTCTCCAAACCAATTGAAAGGAATATCCTTACTAGCTCCCTCCTTTAAGCGTTAGCGGTGCTACTAGCACTGGTATTACATCCATAACTGCGGGACTGCAATCGACGCTTGAGTCAACACTGATGAGCATCGTGGACGTTGGCGCGCCGAGCCTCACCACAGCACTCTCAACCGCACTCGGCCTTGGCTGCTATTATTTTCCACAATCTCCGCACCAGGGTCATCCGCCATCTCAAACACAGTTTCGCGCAAGGACGAATATGCATCCTTGTTGTAACGTTGGCTATTTAGCGTGCGAAGCTCGAAGGCAACGGTACAAGTGAAGAATGCGTTCAAACTCCAAAGACAGGATCCAAGTCTATGATTCCGGGGGTTCAAAACACACTGCCCTCTCTCTACGACTAGATACAGTATTTAAGGTAGTCAATACGACGGACGTCGGAGAGACTCGGGAACGACACAAATAAGATAACGAACGGGTGGCCAGGTACTTAGAAAGAATGGTAACAAGTAAATGGTGAGGTTTCAGGACAATATAGCAACGGGGAAGGTAGAGCATCGCCACCGTTACACTTGTTCAGCCGCGTAAATACAGTACCACAATCTCTTCTCCAACGAAAAGTGAGTGCACCTCTAAAACGTCCGTGCAGCCAACTTCTTATCCTTCTAGCATTCGTCGTTGTGATCTACAGTTAGGCGCACTGTCCGACATCCCACCGAAACGAATGCCAGACTCCAGTATGTAGTCTACTGACACTGACGCTGAACGTTCACAGCCTGAACGCGTACTGCGATGTTGAACCTGAGATACTAGCACCGGAGGGCGCCTGCCAATGGTGGTCATCTACGTAGCAAGCCTCATTATTACCTCCACCATCACTCCTTGCCCCTGACTGTGCATCATTTATCGCGCTGTGACTCACTGTTCACTCACACAATCGTCAATCAGTATGAAGCACGGCAGTTATCTCAATCAAGCGCCATGTTGCACGAAGAGGCCAAGTCAAGCAGGTCAGCAAAACGAAGAGGAGTAAAACGAGGAGCGCTGTCAGACTCACTGGAGTTTATTGCTCCTCTGACGAGCACGGAAGATCTGCCACCCATGGCGCACAGCACTGCCAGGATGCACTTTGGGAAGGTGAGCAACCGTACCGTGATACCCGCTGACCCACTCAACAAGAGACGCGAGTCGCTTCAACACCGATATTTAACCCACTTCGACTATTGAACTAAGTGTGAAGAGATATGGCATTTCCCCCCAGACCGACGCAGAAGCGACTGCAGCTATGCAACATACGAGCGACACTACTCTCGACAGTTTAATGCAACAGGGCCAAGCTGCAGCCAGGGTGAAAGGGTCTCGAGTCTGTGTGCAAGGACAACCAGGACAACCAGGACAACCACAAGGCTCCACTTGCAGGGCAGGAGAAAATCCTATGAAGTGAGCTGTTGCGGATTTTCCGTTGGTCATCGTCGTTTCAAGTTGGTCATGAGGTAATTTGCTCATTGGAAGAAATTCCTCCTTTGCAATTCGTCTGCTTGTACGGCCTCAGCTGTACACTAGCCATCCTACAATTACGCCATTGCATCTCCATAGCATTGTCTCATTTCAAATTCATAACTGCCTTCTGCAATCTTGCGGGGATTTCAGTTTGAATCCGATACCACAGAGCGCTAGTGTCTCTCTAGTTTCTCTAGGACATTTCCCTCCCCAAATTCCATCCAGTTAGTCAACATGCAGATTTTTACGGCAGTATTACATAGCTGCAGACTGCAATCCAACTGCAATCAGACCTCAAAGCGGCGCACCCGGAGGGGCACACATCCAGCCTCGGCACTCCCAACCACACTCGGTCTCGGTAAAGATCCCATACTCTCCACGACCTCCACCTCAGGGCCATCTGCCATCTCAAACACGAAGTGTCGCACAAGGACGAACAACACAGCCTGGACGAATCACGAAACCAAAGCCTGTCAACGAATCGGAACCAATACCCTTGCGCAGCTGCGTACCTTGAACTCTGTCAACGCAAATAGCCTCCCTGGGCACATCCGCACACCATCGCCGAATGTCATCAGATGACGATAACCATGTAGGGCTTCTCTGGCCCCATGCGCGTCCTCCCTGAGCCATCGGGAAGGGTGGAAAGCCTTTGCGTCAGGGCCCCACATGCTAACTGAGCAATTGAGTGCAGCAAACGGAACAATGATCACTGTCCCCTTGGGGATGCATACACTGTCGGCATAGTTACCGGCAGTCGTGCGTACGGGCTCGCTGAGAGGGGTTACGTCTTCTTGCATGGCCTGTCAGAGTCAGCTTGAGCGGCATGTTGAAATTCTATCGGATACGCACCAATCGCAGGATTTCCTTGACTGGTGCATGGAGGCGGAGAACTTCGTGAACTACAGCGTCCAGGTAGGGAAGCTTATTCGTGAGGTCATCATATGAGGGGGATGACGAGAACTCTAGACACTCGTCGCGAAGCTTTGTCTGGATGTCTGGATTCCGCGCAAGTTCTATCAATGCCCACTGTGGAGTTGTGAAATTGAATAGGAACAGTAGACGGTTCGAAACTTACCGTCATGCTGACTGATAAAATACAAGTGATGGTAAATTATGCGGTTCTTTCACTAGACGAATGCACAATACCTGCAGTAGTCTCAAAGCCAGCGAGAAGTAGCACCCTTGCCTGGAGGAAACGAAGATGAGTGTTACATAATTCAGGAGAGTTCCATGATTTGTATACCTCGTCTAGTACTTCTTGTTGAGTCAGTCCCGCGCTGCCACCAAATTCCTCCGCTTTCACTGCACAACAATTGTAGCGTTCACAGCTGGGGAAACGACGGGCATGACTCACAGAGTAAACCTAAACATGATTTGTCTCCCTGCTGAACACCACCGGTCTCTTTCTCCTTACGTGTCCGTGACAGCACCTCCTGGCATATGTTGCCAATGATCAGGTTGAACTTTTGGCAGAACTGTGTGCGCCGTAAGGGTAACTTCAGGATGGAAGGAAAATTTTGTGCCAGGATGACCAGGTTGTGGGAAATGTTGCCGGATGAACTGAATGCATTCAGAACCCGCGCGACGTCAGAGTCTTTCCCGTCGAGTGCGCCGAAGTCATGGGACAGGACGGCTATGCCCACACTGTCGAGTCTACGTGGCGGGTGTTGGATGAGACAGCATCCTGGTGGAGAGGAATAGGTATACATACGAGATATGATTCATCCTGCATAATATATGTTTGAGTTCGCGGATAGGAAACTTTTGAAGAGAAAACAAGTACCATTGTTGGGCATCAATTACAGCGCAATGGGTTCCTTGGTTCGATCCTATCTCAGTGTCCCAAGCGGTCACTGCCTGTGACCTATTTCGAGTGCATTGCAGGGCGACCAGGTATAGTGACTGACCTTGTGTGCGGCATCTTGGAAAATAGAAGTTAAACTGCGAATAGCAGCCACGCTAAAGGCAGGGTTGAGAGTCTTGCGCTGCCTGATGATAAGTTGATGTGAGAAATGAGATGGGTTTAGTTCGGCAAGACCTGAAGGCCATGCATAACGCCGACCTTTTGTGACTTTCACCATCCGCCCACAACACTCCTCTTCCTGACTGTCAGTCGCAGAAGCACGCTTATTATACATTATAGCTGTACGAGGGAACGAGGGGACATACTGTCATTCGAAGGGTGATCTTGTTGAACGGGGTTTGGTTATACAACCATGTGTCTCTCGCAAAGAAATGAGAAATTGCTTTTGGATCCCATAATACGATCCTGGACTGTCCCAGGACGTGCGGGACCTTGTACACCGGTCCGTACTCTTTGGACCAACATTCGTACAGTTCAGTGGCAGCACTGGAATCCAGCAAAGTCTTGGCGAAGCCAAACACCCAACTTGGGCTCGGAGGCCCTCGTATGCGTGTCGTTCGTAGTCTTTGGCGATACGCTTGCAGAAGATAGAGGGACGCTAGAATCAAACCTGAAGCACATGTCGTTGAGCCCAGGGGCTGTGCGAGGAAGAGGTCCGTCAAGGTAAGCCAGATGTCCTTGGCACAGTGCTTGCTTTGCGACAAACCCATGGTTGTAACTTGTGAAAAAGAATAGGTGAGTACTAAAGCGATAAAGTACTGCGGGCGATGCCCACTGGCCCTGTACTAGTACTACCAGAGAACCAGTGAGCCGATTATTACCTATTGCTTGGTCGAAGCGATATATCGTAATTTGCCGAAAAGAAGTCCGGCACATGAAGTATAAAGTCATATAATAGCACCAGTCACTGGCAGAATCTATGGTGCGAATCACTTGGAGGCCGCTTGTTTTGTGCAAGCGCCAAATTGGGCGCGAAAAAATCGGAACTCTAACTTAGTAACACCACCGCTAGTTACTTAGTAGGGCTGGTCACTGTAAGATAGGCCCCACTCAAACACTACCAACATCACGTGATTTATAGAGGATTTTTGTAAGTGGGTTAGGCTTAGACCCAGGTTATCTGGTCATTTTCACACAAAAGAGCCACATCTAGGTGCATAACTCGATGGGTGCATCATACATAATGAGCTCTATGCATTTGATCTTCGAGGCTTATTCAGACAAGGCGGTGCAAGATAAATATTTTATTATTGTCCGCTTCAAACATCTCAATCTGCTAATGCAAATACTAGTAGTGTTACATGATTGGGCAGAAAACCTAGCGAGGTTTTATCGACTGAAACAGGCCTTTGAACCTAAGGGCAAGTATGAGCAGTGATGGGTGGGTGGGCCTGAACTGCTTACTTCGGTCACCAAGGGCATGTGTCACGTCACGAAAGACAGCTTCAAGAGACGCAAGAACTCCACTGGAGGGCTAATGGAAGTCCAACCAATGTCAGAATAAGAGGTGTGAGTCCCACATCGAGGTACATATGCTAAACGTTTCTGTCAGCCCAGGATAAACTTCCTCTGCTGAGTGTCCTTGACAACCGGCTCTCATAGGAGCTGAGGATGCGTGGTGAAGTCGAGATGAGTCTTGGATAACGTCTGAGGATACAGCACCTGGGGTAAGGCAACAGCCAACCCCAGATCCATTGAAAGAAGGAAAGACGAGACATTGACCACAGCAATTGGATGGTCACGGGGTGGGTTGGTAGGATGGAGTCGAGTTTGACCCCAAAGTCGACCGTCGACGAGCCCCATCCTGCAATGTGCGAAATCTTGCCAGAGAAGGCAGGTGTAGCTGTGAATGTCCCATTGGCTGACATTTTGGGGTGACCATCCCTGTAGACTGCAATGGTGTCTCCCACTCCGAGGGAAGGAGGGTTGCCATTCCCCAGGTGAGAGTCGAAGATCCAGGTGTCTGGTGATGAAGAGTTCATGGAGGAGCTCACAATGAGTGAACCAGCGACGGGAGTGGCAGGGGAGGGAGATGTGGGGAAGAAAGTTGGGGCCTCAAGGTCAGAGGAAAAATGAGAGACTAACAGTGGGTCAACTGATAGGATATGCATAATGGAAAAGGAGGGAATCGTGACTACCAGTGTACAATTCAATGACTATAAAAGATATTCGGATCCCTAAGATACCCGAAAGTACAACACGGTGTCTTCTTACTTGAGGGTCTTATATAAAGGACGTGTAAAATGCAGTGACAACACAACTACACTTTGATAAGACGATAGTTGCCAGCTCCTCAAGTTCATGATCAACGAATTTTCTACTTCTTGGTTGATAATGTGGTGTTCGTGGGTGGTCAAAGAGTAATTAGATTACCTATTTGTTTAAAAGAAACTATACTGACTGGGTTTGTGAATTCTTAGTGATGAAGTATCTGTAAGGTATGTCTCAACCTAGTAGGTCGTGTCTCAACCTATGAAAGTCTGTTTCAACTTTGTCGTATTCTCCTGACTCGTGTCTCTCTTCTGATAAGAGAGAGGGTCTTAATACAAGTAAAGCTTAGTTCTGATAACAGTAAACAGTTGTTATATAGTCAACCTCTGATAGGTACTATATAACTCGAAAATAGATGTAGCTTAGTCTTACTTCAAGGCAACTCGTAGGCCTTCACTTTATCTATGTCTCACCAGCTCTCACTCTCATTTAGTGTGATAGGTGTAAAGTGGGAAGTTATATTTCATGGGTGTAAAATGGGCTCCTTTTATACCTTTTTGGAGGCCAGATTACTAAGCATGGTTCATCACATGGACTGGTAAGAATATTCTTACAAAGCAGTCCATTTGGTGTGGTGAGTCAGCTTGTTTTACTAAGTAGTTTACAAGTACAGTGTAGTTTTACAAAGCATGACAAATCAAAGGCATCAGTCATCACATGGATTGGTAAGAATGTAATTTCAAACCAGGCCTTTTGGTGAGCTGAGTCATCCTTGTTACTAAGTAGATTATAAATACAGTTGCAAGTCTTACAAAGCATGACGAATCATCGACAAAACATGATGAGTCAAGCTGAATCCTTACAAATCAGGTTATTTCCCAGTCACATGACATGCACATGCTTACAAACATGTTCTGACAGCTAGTGAGAAAGTCTGATGCTGAATAAGTCCTAGAAAATAGAAACAGAGAGAATGTCCTAGAAAAGAATAGAAACATAGAGAATGTCACAAAAAGTAGAGATACATCGAAAATTGAGTCTGAGACAAAAGAGAAAAGAGTTCAAGATAATGAATCAAGGAGAAATGGTAGAGTCTCTTGGTAATAGGGTACAGTATAGTTTATTATACCTTCCTTATCACTCCTTATATACACATGTCATGGTATGAGTTGCATACCATGCATGACAGTGGGAACTAGCTGGTCCATGGAGGAAAGGACCAGAAATAAACAAGGGAACTAGTCCTGAGTTGTCAGAGTGAGCAGAGGAACAGTAGAGACTTAACAGGAGTCAGATTCTAGTTGATATTCATACTGAGGTATTACAGGGATGTACAAGAGGTTTATATACTGTATGTAGTCCAATGGATCAGTAAGTAGGGATACAGGAGGCTATGGAGGAGCATATGGCAAGTCTAACAAATCATTGAGAAATGGAGTTGAAGATTAACTGAGGAATATGGATCAGTCAGCAGATGGAAATGTACAAAGCCAAGGCTGGAGAAAGGGGTTATTCTATAAAAGGAAGTCCGGAGGTCTGGACATGTGACTAGTCAGATCAGCCATAGGAGCAAGACTGGGTCCATGGAGTTGATAGGTCCAGTTATAGGAGATGGGTCTGGTAGAGTGGACCTGTCTGAAAGTCAGGTCCAGTGGTCTGGAGTTTGGCTGACCATGCAGAAATGTGGAGGTGGATTAGGGACTGACATGGTATATGACAGGCAGGAGGGGAGTGAGCAATCAATGAGATTGAGCAATCAATAAGACACAAAGTGTAAGAACATACTGATTGACCATATGCCAATGACAACATGATGCCCTGCAAAGCAAAAGAAAAAAAGAATGAAGCTGGATCAGTAAGTAACATATAACAATCAAATGGGCTAACTGATGAAATACATTATGAAGTCAAAGGGGGATGACAATATGTTGAAAATAGATTGTCGTCTGGTGCAGGTGATAGTGCTGAACAAGCAAGGAGTGACAGTGATGTGTCTGAATGCTGCATTGGAAAAAAGCAAAGTTGGGAATTGGCAAAATCAACATCCTGCAGATCATGAATAAACTTATGTTTGGGGTATACAACAATCGGCCACAAAAAGCTATGGAGGTGAATAAGATGCTGGCTTTGTTTGAGAAGCACGACATCCAGTCATTCATACCTGGCAATACTCTTGTGATTGTCATTGAGCCTGTGCATCTTCAGGCAAATTAGGTGTTGAAGGAAGATTGAAACGATCTGACAACGTTAGCAGAGATAAAGTTCAAGGATGATGAGCTGCTTATCCTGGCAAGCAGTCAGCATCAATATGTGGCATTGAAGAAGATAGTGTATATTCAGCTCAAGGACCAGCTGCAAATAGAAAAGTGGCTGGACTGGCTGAAAAAGAAGGAGAAGAAGAGGTGGAAGAGCATGGGGACCTACAAATGATGCTGTCAAATGTGAAAAGCTACTTGAGTGGGCTAGGGTATTGAGGGGTGATGCTGTATGATAAAGGTGAGTAAAAACCACATGGAGAGGGCAACTCTGAAGGCGGTGGTGTTATGTAGATTACCTCATCCAGAGCCGTGTCTGGATGGGACCAGCACCATCAGAGTGTGTGTACTTGGGTCCCATCCAGAGACAGCTCTGAATGTGGTTGTTGTTGTTAGTGACAGAATACTAATGTTACACCGAGTGTAATGGGAGGAACAAAGCCAACAAATCTACAACAAGGGAACAGCCCTTGAAGTCAAAGTCAAAAGAAGTAGAAGTCTGAAGAGGAACTTCTACTTGAGTCAGAGATGTCAGGAGGAAATCTGTGCAGGTCAAGCTGAAGGATCAGCAAAGACCTAGAGGCAGTATTTATACAAGATGAATGCTATGCTAGGGTACAGGGTACTAGTAATAATAGTATGTCTCAGTCAGCAACATGTGTATGCAAGGAGGTGACTGTCACGAATTCCAAACACAAACCATTATTCTTTCCTAAACTTTCCAATAACGCTCCCCAAACACCTTCAGTCACGTGACCCTTGATCTTTTCACCTCTTCACCCTTTCACATTTCACACCTTCACCATGTCACACTATCACAAATCTAGACAACCCTTTCACGTTCATCTCCGTTTATGATATCATCATCAGTCAGCACTATGTCATCCGCAGTATCGTACCACTCTTTTCTTATTGGTTGATTTGTTTCAGACTCAGTTATCTCCTATCCAATGTTATGTATATAGTCTAGGTAGTAGTCAGTAATACTCCTTAGACTTAACCTCTTCGTTCCTACCCAGTGTAGAACCTAGACATGTTCCCTCTCCGCAATCCTATCTTGTTCACTATCTTCTACGACCGAGTCCTAGTGGTTCTGATTACGCCTTTGCTCATTGAGTGAACGCTGGTCATAACAGTGACAAGGTAGTACAACCTAAATATGAAATGGAGATAAAGTACATGTGTCTATGGTGTGTATCAAGGGAAAAGGAAGAAAAGAAGTGTGCACAGCACGGCAACCATAACAACTAATATGCATTGACACACCAGGCATTATCAATGCAAATAAGAATGAGCTTGGGAACCATCTGAGTTGCAAGCAGAGCCTCCATGTGTATGCTGAGACAAACGAGGAGCAGTTGGTGTCAATGCTGTGGAACATGTATGATGTTTACAAGGAGGAGGGAGAAGCTGGGGCATTGAAGGTGTTAGAGGCTGAATATTTGAAACCAATGCAAGAGAAGAATTCAAAGCTTACAAAGATGCTGAAGAACACTCGGTTGATGTTCACCCTGATGCAAGATGTGCTGCCCATGGGATGGCATTTTCACAACTGGCAAAAGCTGACAGTACATTGGCTGTACCAGGCGATGGAGGTTGTGATGAGAGTGAGTAACATACTCATGGATGGTTCATGAAATGGACCAATACTTACCTGCCCACAGATGTATATGATGTTTATGTAAAAGAGTGTCAAGTTACATCAATTGCTTGCTTCCAAGGATAATTTTCTGACTCACCAGACAGTATCTGTGATGGTTGAATCATCCGAGTGTGATGATGAGGAAGGAATAGCAACGATGAAAATGATGGAAGTCTTGCACAAGCAAATCCTGACTGGTGTGGGTGAGGAAAATAGAATGCTAAGTATAGTCAATATAATTCCTAGGGTGCAAGGTTTGTACTTGTCCCAAGGGGATTGCTACTGGGCAGCAGTCCTCTGATAAGTGCAAGGAAAAACACAGACTAGACTCTGTTTAATGACCTGAGTCAAACCTATCCTTGATGATAGGATGAGGGATCCATGAATGCAGAAAATGCAGACAGCTGTGGGAACAATGCATGAGAACAAGTGGGCTTGCACGCAGATGGAACGTGGATGGAACAATGAGTAAAAGAGACTACAAGCCTATATGGAAAGGACTGGGAAAAGTCGGACCAGGTTTACAACTGGCACTTGCTCCAAGTTGGACAGATGACAGATGGGTGGATGGGCGGATGGATGCACACTTTGGATTCAGTCAATGGTAGATTCAGAGTATGGAAAACAGCGAGTGAAGCACTAGAGAAGTACTCTGTAAGAGGAAGTGATGGAAGGGCTATCAAAAGGTAAAATTTAATATGTATCTTCCTTCTATATATATAGGAAGACAATCTGATAAACTCTAAGTTAATATGACCAGGTCTAGATTGTGTGATAGGGGTCCACTTTTACTATCGAAGAGTGCGCACATATTGTAAGGAATATCAATGTGTCAGTAGTACATCAGACATAGGAGGTACTCACCAGCAAGGATGGAAGGACATTGGACAGGGCAGGATGAGATGGTCTGGGGGCTAGGGAAAGGTAATACAGCTGATCCATGGGTGTTCTGTGTGACAGCCAGGTGACGGATGAGGGACAGATGGCATGAATGGGTGACAGATGACATTCAAATGGGTAACAGATAGTACAGATGGGTGATGGATGTAAAATGGATGGGACAGACAAGTGTTGAACAGGTGACGGACAAGGGACAGATGATACGGATGACACGGATGACATGGACATATAATGGATGTATAATGGATGAGACAGGCAGTGACCTGCACCAAACTAGTTTGGTACATGACTGATAAACACCTTCCTAATAGCTACTCACTTTCCCAGTGATAGACTATGAGTTTTATTTGACAATTACTGTACCTTACTTTTGCAAAAGTTGACCATTTTCTCAGAAGTAATATTTTCAAATATTTTATTCCTGTCCCAATTTTCGATGAAATGACTTAATTTTTTTTTCACCTATAATACCCCTGCTAAACTAGGAATATTTCATCTTAAGTTACCTTGCAAAAACTAGCATAAAACTAAAAATACATTTTTTTTCCCCACAGGTCATTTTAATTAGACCAACAAATCATGAATATATTTAGCTTATGTAAGCCCCTTGAGCCTAGTCACTAAGAGTCAGAAATGCTGTGACTCACCATGATGCGCTATGAATCACTCTGACTCCTTCTGACTCCTTCTGACTCAGTATGACTCGAGTTGACTCATTTACCTAAATTTCAGTGCATAGCCACAAATAATGACTCATACCGACTCTTATGACTGATAGTGACTCACAATGACTCATAATGACTCCTAGAATTAGCCATAGCACAGCTGCTGATTTTATGTATATAAGGACCCCAGTTTTGCCTGGAATAAAATTCAGATTTAGTTCGAAGTTTTAGTGTGAGGTGTGAAGCGCGTCTTAAGCTGGACAACAGTGAGAGCTGTAAGAAGGTCTGAGATAGCTGTGTGAGACAGTGAGCTCGAGTGACACCATTCCCTTCATTGTCATTGTCTGAGGTGACCTTGAAATTCATCTTTTATTCTTTCTTTATATTCTTCACATTTTAGGTTGAACCTATTGTGAAATTTTCTGTGTTGATCTCTTTCTGCCATCTAAGACTTGGAGTAGCTTAGTGAGGGGATCTATAGCTTGCTAAGACATATATTTGACCGGACACACCTGCATGTGGTAGTGAGCTAGGGTATCATTTGTCGAAAGACTTTAGCTAGTGATAGGGGTTTGGTACTGAAAGCCAAATTAGCCATTCCTGTCGAAACTGTTTAATACTCACAGTGAGTTCCTTGCAGTAGGAGTCATAGTATTAGAAAGTCCTCTGGACACTGAGCAGTCCTATCCATTGACCAGCCTGAGTGGTGCTTCGAGAGTATAGTGTTGTTAGCTTTGCACAGAGTATTTTCATAGTTTTTAGCAGATGCAAGACCAGTTGTCTTAGGTGTTGTGTAGTAGTTTTTAGTAGTATTTCAGAGTGTTCTTGTTCTTGTTTCCTGTTTGTTTGTGTCCTCAGCTGACCAATCTTTCCCTCTATCATCTATAGCAACTTCAGTAACCGATTGCCTACCACCTCATGAACAACCACATTATCAGCCATTGGTATTTGTCTGAATCACTGACAATGGAGATAGTATTTGGTGTGTCGGATTGATTCTTTTTGTAGGGTTTTCCATAGATCTGCTATCTAAGAAGACACCGGCAATGCAAAGATATTCATTTCCTACATGGAAGACATCAATGAGCAGGTGGTAAAGTGATTCCAGTCTTATGAAGGAGCATTGGGAATGGTAAATACTGACTACAATGTGGCCCTCTGTCAGTATTGCAAGGACATGCTGGAGGTGCTTCAGCCAGGATTTTTGAACCATACAATATGACCTGTGGAGGAGATGAAATGGCTAGACAGTGTGTTAGCGCAGATCATGGTTTGCTTGATGCAGATCTCACTGGAGCATGCACTGATGCCACTGCAGAACATGAAGCATCACAAGAAGATATGCTTCCTGTGTCACATGCCTCAGATCAACAACAGTCTGCACCCCACTTTCGGCACTGGAGATGGATGCAAGTTCAAGGACATCATCACTCCTGCAGCCTTTGGATTATTCCTTAATCCCAGTGTGTGGTCAGCAGCAGAGGCACACTTCAGAAGGACATAGTCAAGTCTAGAGGCATTCAGCGTGTGGCTGATGGCACAACCAGCACAAGGAAGCCAGAGCAACCTGATGGATCTATTCATGTGGTTGATGAATCATTGAGCTTAGATGCCACATCATTCTTGTATCATACGATCAATCTAGTGAATATAGCAATGCCTCTTGGAATAGGCGGTCAAACTCTTATTTCTGTGTGCTATAAATATGATGATGACCATTTGATGTGCTATTATTAAATGCAAGCGAAAAATGTGCTGACTCATATATTTGCGCATATTTGTACCCCACAACATATATACACACCTGAAAAGTTGTGGCTATGCAAATTTGCATCTTGACCAGCAACCAATACCTTCCAATTTTGTGCAACAGCCAAACAGAACCAAATAAATAAAAATGTCTAATGAACCTGTAAGTTACCAAGCATCAGATAGGGCACATGCTTATGTCTCATACCAACAGCAAATTGACCTCTTGGTCTTGTCAGGCCAGCCTAAGCCCAAGCCCAAGCCAGTGAAGGCCAAAGACAAGGTGAGTAGTGCATCTGCAATGTAAATAAGCGGTCGACCGACTATTCATGTGCCAGGATATCATGGACATTGTTGAGGCAATAAGTGACAAGATGCAGGTAACTGAGGCCAAAGATGAGGGTGCAAAGAAGGTCAAGGCAAAGACCAAGACCAAGACTGCAAAGGACTTGGTGAGCATTTACTGAAATGAAATAGGTGTTTGAACGCTAATATGTGCATCAGGATGCCCTGAAAGAAACCAATGATGTGGTGAGTAAGATCCCAACAATAGGTGTTCGAACGCTAATATCATAGGGCCAGGCTGCAACCATTGCAGGAAAGTCCAAGAAAAGAGGCAAAGCCAATGAGTTGCCAGTAAGCATGTCTGACCAAAATAAGTGTTTGAGCGCTTATAATCACCGCCATGCAGGAGGACAACACTGATGTTGCAAAGGCAATCAACGTAAGTTGATCTCCTGTTCCATCTGACAAGAAGGCTGACCAGCAGTACAGCAGGCTCTTGAGCACATCTCCATGGATGTGGATCAGCCCAAGGATGGTCAAGTCATCTCAACAGTGGTCAATAAGGTAAGGGGTACAATGATAAACAATCGTTCGACCTGCCTATCTGATCATCACCCTTACAGAAGACAGGCACAGTTGTAGTAAGATTGAATGCATTGATATAAAGACTGTCCTGACTCACTGCTTTTAGAACACTGTTATTAGGATCAGAAAATCCAAAAGAAGAGCACAGGGAAGGTGAGCGACTTGTAACATGGCAATACAACTTCTTGTAGGTCTTACAAGATGTCCAACCCAGAAACCTGCTATTATCGCATCCACCACATCCCCTGTCCAGCAGGATGTCGAAGTAGTGGAGCAAGAAATAACTGCTGCAACCATAGGATATGGAGTGATGATGATAATGGACAACAATGATGGAGGCTGTGGGCCAACAATGGTGGCTCAAAGGGTCAACCCCTGTTCAATCAGTGATGCATTCCTGAAAGACCTTGCTGAAAGCATCAATGCAAAAAGCTTGAGGAACTGGGACACAGCCAATGCCATCGTACTTGGTGTCCATCTCACATATATCGACACTGATTCACTGGAGTCACTCCATC
Organism: Suillus ampliporus; assembly: GCA_016584345.1. Classification (NCBI taxonomy): domain Eukaryota; kingdom Fungi; phylum Basidiomycota; class Agaricomycetes; order Boletales; family Suillaceae; genus Suillus; species Suillus ampliporus. The sequence goes on from JABCPV010000259.1 coordinate 53,376, forward strand.
TAGGAAGCTACACCAACAGAGTAAAATAGACAGATGCAGGGCGACAGGAGGGAGCAACCATGATGCTCTACAATGGAAATCATAGGAGGATTTTTATGCACAGACTCGGAGGGGTTGTTCCACCATATTGTCAGCTTCAGAAAGCAAAGGCTGATCTAGTGCAGACCTCAGACCCCAAAGAGAAGGAAGAACTCAAGAAAGTAAGAGATGATGCTTTTAAGGAGGTTGACAAGAATGGTATTTGGATAGTAAAGATTCTAAACTATGGTGGGTGCAAATAGTCGGTCGACCGCCTATATTGCTGAGCTGCTCTGATCCAACCAGATATGATCAATAAATCCAAGAATCGCGCCTTCATAGAGCATCAACTTTCTAGGCTTGCAGCCCAAGCAGATGATGAGGACACCCAATTCAGTCAGGTCCTGACAATACTCAACACCATACTGATGGATGAGCAGATTATGTACATCACTCAGCTCTTGGAGCGATCAGGGAAGACCTTATGAAAGTCAAAGTTGTTCCAAGTCTTGTCCCATGAGGTCCTCACCAGAAGAATAATGAAGTTGGTTAGGGTGCCACAGCTCAAAGCAGGTGGGACATCTGGAGAAGGCTTCAGCATAAGGCTTTTGACATCCTGGTGCCCTGCCATTGGAGGGGTGAGTGGCTGTTTCAATCATATAGAACTCATTGGTGGAGACTCATGCACTTACACAGATGTTGATGTACATCTCTGATTACTTCTATGATGTCCTACAACTTCTTGCCACATCAAACAACCTGAAATACTTTCCTAGCTATCAAGCAGTCAAGCAGAAGGCAGAATCCAATCAAGAGGATGTAAAAAAAGGCACTGAAAAAAGCAGCCAAGTTGATGATATCAGTGTCAAAAGATGCTGAGGAAGGAACAGGCTACCTTCTGTGGAACGATTTGGATGAGCTATATCTGAAGGATTGGGGGACAGATGCAGTGTAACTGTTGGGAGACAGCATCAATGTGTTTGGTGCCAAAGGAGCAAAAGACCAAGCTGCCAAGCAGGAGTGGAGCGACCAGCTGGCAAAATACTATCACTGCATCACTTCTCATGCCACTCAGCTGGAGGAAGGGATTCAACGCAACTCTGAAGACCCTATTCAGTGACTGAAGCTAACCATGCCCAGCAAAATCAGTTAGCTGAGGAGCGGTCTAATCAGTCAAGACTTCCACCTGTTTCTAAAGGAGCTGCCAATGCCTCACAAGCACCTCTCCTCAGCGCTTTCCTGATTATTCAATGATGGAAAGGGCAATTCACTTGAAGATGCCTTGAAATGGGCAAGTTTTAAAGACTTCATTCACAAAGACTCGAAATTAACCAATGGTGCACAGACGGTCATGATAGCAGAACCTTTTGCAGCCCTCAGTATCAATCAGAGGGGAGAAAGACCCTGGTCGTGATGCCACCAGTGCATTGGTTGACTTGGCAAACCATCTGTGTTTAGGAAATGATGGGGTGGGAAAGGTGAGAATAGGCAGTCGACCGCTTATTCTGTCTGAACTGACTGGCACCCATCTTCAGATAGTTGGTCTGCTGTTTGAGAAGTGACGCACCAGTCTCCTATCTGCTGGACACTCGCGCAAAAGCTGTATCCATGGATTTTGATTTCAGTGTGTAAAAGCACATGACTATACTCAAAATCTGAGCCATGGGTCATGATCCTGACCCTCTTGGCTTGATCTATCATCCTTCACTTTTGCAATTACTAAGCAGACCTTATCCTTACAAGCCTGTGAAAATGTTAGCTATTTGTACATTTGAATTCATTCTATCTCAATGATAGGTCAACCATATGCCTTAGTAAGTATCTCAAAAAATCCATTTATGTGTATATTACGTAATCCCAAAGTGGTGTCAGCACCAGCTTCCATATAAGGCAATCTGCAGATGAATTGTTAAATTAGCTAAATCAAACATAAATTCCAGAATAACATAATACAGCTATTTATCATTATACCCCATGATGGAATTAGTTCATTTTACATATGCTCTCCTATATAAAACTGTTGTTTTGCTTGATAAAGTGAACTATATGACCAGTATGAGCTTGATATCTTGAGGGATGGCTTTGACCAAAGATGAAATATGTTCCTTGAGCATGTATGAATGACCTACCACAACTACGCCTGCACCCATGGTCATCTACCCATACATATAGGATCCTACTTGCACATTCATGAAGGCAATCAAGCTATTAATGTCAGTCTCATCCTAATTGCACAAATGCCCTCTACACCTATTCCTGCAGAATTTTTGTGTCAAAACTGAAGCTTCATCTGTTGTGTCAAATTACAATGTCAAGAAATGTCACAGAGTCAGATCAAGACACCAATTCAATCATTCTGAAAGACACCAAATGTATCATCACAACACCACCAGGGTTTAACTATACTACATATAATGTTTGTCGAGCCCAGGACATCATCAACCCATGACTTCCCACTGCAATGTTATGGTCTTCCACAGTGAAAATAATATGATGGACCCCCCAAGGTCACAAATTTATTTATGCCAAGGTAGTGGGGTTGTTATCATACTAATTTAATTTTCATCAGAAGGTGGTATGGTTTCACTATACACCAATTCGAATGGAGTTTTCTCTGGGTTTGGTGGTACAACACCCATAGATCCAGTCTCTGCCTGGGACACCTCAACCATGGATTGTGTTAGATTTCCATCCATAGCTGATGAGCACTTCATTTGACTTTCTGGATCTAACCAATGTTCTTAGGAGGTGTCATATTATTCCTTCTTTTGCTGGCAAAAAGAGATGGCCTGATGGATCAGGTCTCTCAGCATGCACAGGAGATAAGGATGATTGGCATGCATATTATGTTAATTTGTGAGTTATGCTACCACTCATGCATGACTTATATTATTTTTTTTTTTTTGTAATTTAGGTTGTGGACCACGATATGCTGATGTGGTTCCACTTCAGCCTTGGAGTTGAGCATACTTACTCACACTACCATACCTCACAGGCTTCGTGCATAATGCTCAGATATTGGTGATGAAGAGGATGAGGACGAGGAAGAGGATTGTGAGCAGGAAAACAGGCCTGAGCAACAGTTCAGCTCCAGCAGTGAATTGCTGTTATCTGAGTTTTGCAATATGTATGATTGTGACCTAGAGCTAGATTACGAGAACTAACATCACAGAGTCCCATTGCATTGACGTGAACAGGGAACCCGATGGTTACAGCCAACAAGGTATTATTGTACTGCCCCCAATGGTGCACATAATAAGGGTAGCAACCTCTCAATGGCACTGTGATGACCAGTCATTCTGAGCCTTGTTTTTACTTAATCCCAGTATATACTTGTAATAGACTTATCTAACACAGTAACAGCATTACTACTTCCATGACACTGCACTGATAAATGGGCGTGCTAATGCATGAAGCTAATTCAGGTATGTGTATGTTGTCGCTCCAATAATCTAGTTCATACTCAATTCAAACAGGAATTCTTTGACAGCAATATTCAGTATTCTCAAATGAGATCATGTAACTGTCATATCCCATATCTCTGACATCCACAAACTCCTATCCAGTAGCATGCTTCTTCTGGACCGCCGGACCCGAACTCCGGACAGGTCCGCTCCACCGACCTAACCCCAATCTAGAATCCCCCTTACTTCTGGCCCTCTGGCTTCTATTGATATCCGCCTGCTTATTGATCTCCGGTACATATCTCATC